>JAFISD010000206.1:0-53648 GCA_022560085.1 Helminthosporium solani | reverse complement strand
TTTAAAAACTAGAAAAAAAAATAGCCTAGGTTTAGAGAAATACTTAGCTTTTAACCTGCTTACTAAGCTATTACCTAAGCTATAACCTTAATCTACTAGATTTGCTCTATCTAAAGATATAATTTTTATATTTATAGGCCTAGTATTTCAAAAGTTATTCTTGGTTAAAAACTATAACTTTTTTGACTTGTTTTTTTTTGTGTTACCCCACTGTATATGTATATATGTATGTATGTATGTATAATGTTAATCTATATATCTTGGTTTAGGGTTTTGTTAGTTTATATATACGTATCTCCTTGAACACTACCAATCTATCCATCTACAAAGAAGAAAAGGAGGAGGAGGAGGAGGAGGAGGAGGAGGAAGCACCAGCAGCAACAGAGAAAAATCAACACCAACAAGTAAAATCCCCTCGTCGATCCCATCCTTCATCAAATACTACTACAACCACCAATCCCCACCCTCCCCCCAACTACTCATAGCGACACAAATCATCCCCATCCTCACAAAAAATACAAGCCGTCCCATCCCCACTATTAAAACACTCCCTCCCACTCTCCTCACACTGCAAACAAGACGGCGCCTCCGCCTTGCGAACCTCAGCCAAAAACTCCTCATCATCCACAACCTTGAAATTCCGCCCACCCACGCGCCAAAAGTCAGCCGAGTCGTAAAACGGCTTCTCATACGGGGCCTCCTCACCGTACATATACGGCGGAATATACGGTTTCCCGCCAAAGAACCACTGCGAGAAGAGGCGCAGTCGCTTGTGGCGGGAGGCGAGGGTGGTGGCGAGTTCGTAGACGGGTTTGCGGATGGGGCCGCCGAGGATGATGGGGATGATTGCGCTGGGGCCGGTGGAGACTGCGATTGTGCTTAGGATTGCTTCGCAGTCTGCTGTGGCGAAGAGGATGTCTAGGTCGATGGGGTGGGTCATTCTGCTCATTACATGGTTGCAGCGGCGTAGTAAGGTTGCTGGATGGAGGAGGATCTCCTCTGAATTCCGGATTGCGTTTACCCAGGCAGCATCGGTGATCTTTAGTGTTTTTAGGGAGTCTGGGTAGTCGTTTTGTTCTAGGCGGGAGAGCAGGACTGATTCGGCTCCTAGTTCGAGGTATTGGAGGTTGGTTAGATTGCGGAGTTTGGTTGGGTTGGTTTCGTTGGTTTCGTGGCGGATTATGTAGCTTTGATTTCCGCTTGAATGGGCGAGGCGTTGCAGTGAGTCGGCTTGCCGAGCTAGTGCGTCTAAGAAGAGGGGATGTGAGGTTCGTGTTGTTATGTCGTGAGACGGGTAGCATTCGGGGAAGACATGTTGTCGTTCGCCAATGTCTAGTTCTTTGAGAGCTTTGGGAAGGCTGAGAACAACGTCGAGAAATTTCACATTGACGTTGCATTCGATAAGTGTGAGTGATTGAAGCGGTGTTGACTTCCTTTTTGCCAAAGGGATTTGGGCGTGAGTGATGTCGGCGTCGAAGTTGGTACATGACAGGGTGATCCGCTGGAGGGTGGGGTGGAAAAACATAACCGCACATTTTCCAAAGACGAATTTCTTGTCATCTGGCCCATGGCCATGGAGTGTGACTTGTACTGTTAGTATATATTCTGACCATACACTTGGCGGCATACATACGAGATTGCAATATTGGCAAGGCGGGCGAAGAACCAGGCTGTGGAAATACAGCGGCCTCGAGAAGTGCCTTGTAGTCAATCTTCGTAGCCTCATTAAAGTATACGTTATGGTGGAATTCGTTGTTGTTAGGGCAAGGCGACTCGATTGTCAGGTGACGCAGTTTGTTCATCCAGCCAATGAATTGACTCAGCTGTTCGATCCCTGCACTTCGATTATGCGGATAGCGAATAGATAGCTCTTGAACGTAGGACGTTCGAGAGTCATGGCTGTCGAGAGCTACAGCGACAGCACGCGCGTGGTCACCGTTTGTAATAAACAGGTTCCGCCATATATACGGCTCCACAATGCCTCGGAGGTGCGAGCATGTTATGGCGAGAGCACAACGGGTCTGGTGGGAATCAATTTGGTCGATGATTGAGAGGAGAAGCTCATCCGCAAGAGCAAGGAGACCTGTCTCTGGGCGTGGGAATTGTGGCCGAGGCATTTTGAAGATGGGGCGGAAATGTCGTGTTGTCTTGCGTTTCTTTGTGTTGGGAGGACTGTCGCCTGGCATCAAGATGTTACACTGCGTTGGAATTGAGAGCAGTTGTATTACCGGTATCTCGATGGACTTTGACTCTATTTGTTGATGATGAATGCATGTGGCGCCGAAGCGGGTTTACAATTATTAGGAAGAATGAGACCTGTAGACACGGTGACACGTGGTAGAGTACACTAGTCTATAGTGGCTAATCGATAAAGATGTGATCACGTGTTAGTCATCTGACATGAGTTTTATCTCTTGGCATGCTTCTTCCTTCTTTGATGTCTGGCAATAGATAATGTCAAGTACATTTTGCAATTCTAGGCGTGCACGATTCTTATTTCACAGATGCACTATATAGATTCACCCCAATACTTAAGCCCTCCTCATCGCATCCAATAGTTCCTCCTCGAGAGACTCCAGCAACCCCGGCTTCGTACCCTGATAACCAAATAACTTCTCCGCTCTACGAGGCCTCGTACGCGAATTCGATGCATACAGATACCTTCCCAGATTTTGAAAACTGGGGTGTTGAGTCATATTATCGATTTGGTCGAGCGAGACCTTTACAGGAGTTGCACTGTCGATGATGTTGTGCTTTTTGAGTATGGCGCCAATGACGTCAGTCAGGGAGTTGTGCGAGTGCTCTTGAGTACCAGCGAAGTAATAACCCTGGATGAGCGGTTAGATTGAGTACGGAATTTCAGGCAAGGAACGACGATATGTACCTCTTTGTTCCAGCCGAAGTTTGTACCTCCTGCAACAGCTGCTTCTACTACTTTGAGATACACGGTCATCAGGTCTTCAATGTGCACCCATGACCTCGTGTTGGTTCCTTCATTGTAGTAGAACACCTTCCCGCCTAGGCCCTTTACTTCTTTTGCATACATGGGCAGAAGAGCCGACCACGTCTTCGCCAAGCCTAATCCCTTTCCGTAGATGTCTGGAGGACACATGACTGCGATCCTGATTTTATCTTCATGTTTAGCTGCGGTAGAATGAAGAATCTTTTCTGTGTTTCGGTGGAGGGCGTGATCAGGCAATGAGCGGATTTCGTCCAGATCGTCGATATCAGACCAAACCTTAGGATTCAGCTTGCCGAGATATGTTTCATCGGCCCAATCGGAGTTGATCCCACTGCCTGAAAGATGCAGAAGAAAACCCGGCGTGGAGCGGCGAAGGAGGCCAGCAATGATGGCGTTCAAAGAAGGCTCATGATCAGAGTCACCATTGTCTACTCGACGTTAATGAACTCTCTTTAGCGGCTTATGGCAACGGTAGTAGACGTACGAACAACAACATTGGCCTTTGAAGCTTCTTCAGCCAGGAGATCGGTGCTGTCGTAGTCGCCTTTGACGATTTTGACTTTTGGGTAGGTGGAAGCGAAAGCTTCAGGTACGTTGCGAAGAAGAGCAGTGACTTCGTATTCGGGATGAGTCGTCACAATGGCGTGGAGGACAGAGCCGCCTATGTAACCTGTACCGCCAGTTCTTCTCAAGCATTAGCAAGGTGCATTTGATTAAACACGTGGAGTAGAAGTTCTGGATGATAAAATGAGGATAGAACGAGGTTAAAGAGATGGTAAAAGTAGCTGAGATGAGGAAAGACAGCCTTGGCTATTCCACTGCTGTAGACTCAACGCTGATATCGTTTGAAGGATTATACATACATGAAGAGCTTCGGGGCCATCTTGCTCGCAATGTGTCTTGATTCGTCTGGTTTATTCAAAGTGAAATGGGAGTAATGGTCCGGTTAGCCGTCTTGTGGATGTTTGAATATTGGGGGTGATCATGACGAAGCTGGTAATATAGGCATGAAGACTTGATTGGTAATCTAGGTGGGTCACAGAGTGGTTGGGTATCATTGGTGGCTTAATGAAAAAACTAGGTAGCTTGCAGTTATGGCGCCTGTCGAGAACCATTATCCTTTATGTAGTTGATTAGATATTTGTGAACAAGGCAGGGGAATTGGAGGTTCGAATGGTGACGATTAGATAGCACATTGGGCTAACTTCATCTGATCTAGCGCCGTCGGCGAAGTTCTCCACACCTGCCGACATGGAAACTTTTTTCTTGGGCCTCGAAATCTTGCGCGCAACGTCAAGAAGACAATCACCTGTCTCCTCCCCACGCTTCCGGACTATACGATGGGTGCCCAAGAAATTGAGTCGAAGAAGCGCAAGCGCAAGCACAAATCCAAGGTGCGCGAGGAAGACATCCCCGCACAACCTGTCAGCAATGGAACTGTCGAAGTAAAGCCCCGCAAGAAGTCGAAGAAGGAGCATACGCCCGAGCTAGCGGAGGCAGAAGAGGCAGAAGTTGCAAGCGATGCTGCCGAAGAGGAAGATGAAGAAGCGCTCAACAAGGAATTAAAGAGGATTGCTGCAAAAGCCAAGGTTGCAAAGACTGAAGCAGAGGCCGAGGATGCGCAATCCGATGATGTGGCAGACGGCGACCAGACAAACCTCGTTCCACAGTCAGATCTACCCTCCGGCACATCTATACCCACCGTCGATGATCCAGTCAAATTCTCCGACCTCAAGTTGAGCGACCGTACGATGCAAGCTATCCAGAGCATGGGTTTTGAGAGCATGACGGAGATCCAGCAGCGAGCGATTCCGCCGCTTCTGACTGGCAAAGATGTTCTGGGTGCGGCGAAGACTGGTTCAGGAAAAACTTTGGCTTTTCTCATCCCAGCGATTGAAATGCTGCATTCGATGCGCTTTAAGCCCCGTAATGGGACTGGGGTGCTCATTGTGTCGCCTACGCGTGAGCTTGCTCTGCAGATTTTCGGTGTTGCGCGCGAACTTCTCGAGAAGCACTCGCAAACATATGGCATCTGTATTGGAGGCGCAAACCGAAGGGCTGAGGTGAGGACATCACGGAAGAAGCACGAGGTGAACTGAAACTGACTTCTACAGGCGGAGAAATTGGTCAAAGGTGTCAACCTTTTGATTGCGACCCCTGGGCGACTTCTCGATCATCTACACAATACCGAAGGGTTTGTATTTAAGAATCTGAAGAGCTTGATCATCGACGAGGCAGACCGCATATTAGAAGTTGGATTTGAAGATGAGATGAGGTCAATCATCAAGATCCTTCCCAATGACCGTCAAACAATGCTCTTCTCCGCAACACAAACGACCAAGGTTGAAGATCTGGCTAGGATATCTTTGAAGCCAGGACCTTTGTACATCAATGTGGACTACCGGAAGGAGCACTCAACTGTGGAAGGTTTGGAACAAGGCTACGTTATCTGTGACAGCGACACACGATTCCGACTCCTTTTCTCGTTCTTGAAGAAGCATCAGAAAAAGAAGATTATTGTCTTTTTCTCCAGTTGCAATGCAGTAAAGTACTATGCAGAATGTAAGGCTTCCAGGTGTGCAGTTGTGAGATGGAACGAGGCTGACGTTTTAGTGCTCAACTACATTGATCTCCCTGTGCTGGACCTGCACGGAAAACTCAAGCAGCAGGCGCGCACCAATCGATTTTTCGAGTTCTGCAATGCAAGCGCGGGAACGCTGATTTGTACGGATGTCGCAGCTCGTGGGTTGGACATTCCAGAGGTCGACTGGGTTATACAGTCAGTGGTACCTAGGCAAACTACGTATGAAACATGGACTGATTTTCCACACCAACATTTAGGTTTGATCCTCCTGACGATCCCCGAGACTATATCCACCGAGTTGGACGAACGGCTCGAGGAACGAGCGGCAAAGGCCGATCACTCATGTTTCTGCTTCCAAGCGAGGTCGGGTTCCTGAAGTTGCTGAAGGAGGCTCGTGTACCGCTTGTGGAATTTGAGCTTCCAGCCAACAAGATTCTCAACATCCAGTCCCAACTAGAGGCTCTCATCGGGAAGAATTACTATCTCAATAAGGTGGGTGGTTCCCATGGCGGACCATGGGCTGCAGCGTACACTGACACCAAAACAGTCTGCAAAGGACGGCTACAGGTCGTACCTTCACTCGTACGCGTCCCACAGTCTGCGATCTGTGTTTGACGTGCACAAGCTGGACCTGGTCAAGGTTGCCAAGTCATTCGGGTTTTCTACACCACCGAGAATAGATCTCACGCTCGGAGCGAGCATGAGCAGAGACAAGAAGGTGGAAGGAAGGAGAGCATATGGGAGCCAGCCGAAGCAGGGGAGACGGCCGATGAAGCCGGGAAGACATGGATAGATGCGAGAGGTGTGTGTGTGTGTGTGTGCAATAAGAAAAGCAGTTTAGGCGCATATACAGAGCAGTATGGAGTAGTTATAGTGTCCGATGACCAATCATGGGCGTGGAGGAGCATACAAAGCTGTGCAGAGGTGTTGTTATTTGGGAAACAATAAAGCTACACAATCTTCGGCGAACTATTGGTCGAGATAATGTTGTATTCTACTCGGTAGTGAACTTCTTTTCTTTAGGAGGCACGGAGGCACGGAGGAGGGTAGGAGTTGCTCCACCGGTCAACGACTGGTCGGCATGTCTACAGGCACTCCGCACCAGTGATAGTCCAAAGCCGCACCACAGTCACAGCCCCCCAACATGGAAGTTGCCAACTCACAGCAGCACCAAGCCAGCAGCACGCAAGCCCCAGCCTCCTCGACGCGCGCAAAACGGCGGACAGGGACAGCGATTCGTCGGCGGGCGGGCGCAATGCAAGTCACGTCTCTGCACGTTTTTTGTCTCAAGGCACTGCGGGCTGCGAACTGTGCGTGGAAGGTGGATGATTGGGAAGTTGGGCTATCGATGCGTTGGCAAGCACTGTGAGTTTGTGAGAGTTGAGGAGCCAATGGGCGGGCGGGAGGGTGTGGTGGAGGTGCAGCCGAGGTTGGGGTCTGTGCGGCTGTTTCCGCGGTGATGGGGCGTGTGTGGGCGTGTGTGCAATGGCGGCGATGACGTTGGTGCGGAAGACTGGCGGTGAGTGGAGTTTGATGGTATAGTAGATGTATGGTGTTATGTGTGTGTGTGCGGGTGGGTGGGTGAGTGAGTGAAGGAGTGAAGGGGGGGGTAACTGGGTAGATGGTTGTCATGTGTGTTCCTCTTCACAATTCCCATTAGATATCTGTTACTAGATACCCCCGTGTCCCTCTTTGCAGCTGCCGGGTTGACGCTGCGAGATATGCGTTTGAAGTATATTCCGTACTTCCGCAGTAGATGGATGGAATGCTGGATATGCAGGAGCTGCTGCAGGGCGGGACGGGGGCCCACGAGGTACCTAAGTGTCTGGTTTGGAAACGTACAACATGTGTATGTAGAAACAAGGTGGCTGGAGTATCTAACTGCTACAGAGTACTCCGTACATGTATAGTAGATGCTACATATTAGCAAACTAGCCTCACAAAAGGACAGAAGCCAATCCAATGCAATGCAATGCTCTCACGCCTCTGCACTAGATACTCTGTAGATACGGAGCCACACAGCCTATCCATCTAATTATAATTGTATCTACTCGGGCTTGCTTGTCTTCGTTTCGTACATGCTCGTCGCTGGGAGGCTTGCAAACGAGCTGGGAGCGCTAGTTGCCGCCGACAGGGATTTTCCTTTTGGAGTGAAGCTGACCTGGGTGGGCGGCCATCTCTCCACAACCCACCACGGCGCCCGTCTATCTATTGCAGCTCTCCCACCACCCTGAGAGAAGACGCCTACACACACCATTTATACACAAGGAGATATACACATGTATGTTGCTCGCCCGCACTGGTGTCTGCTTGTTCTAGCCCGCAGTTGTTGGCGCTGGCCTGCCCACTTTGCTGTTCCTGTTCTCCAAGCTCATCACCTTCGGCGCAGCAGCCCAGCCTAACTAGCCCAGCCCACGCTTTATCGCTCGCACCCGCACCCGCCTCGTCGCCTCAACACCTCCCACCCCCGGCACTCACCCTGTTTGCTATGCATTGATCACTCTCTTTTCCACTCGCTAGCCGTCTAGCTGCTCGCTGCCCAAAAACGGCGGTGCAGCATCATTCACTGTCGACGGCCACCACCACCTACCTGCCACTCGGCCACTCTCTCTCCCCCCAGTCTGCTCAACACCGACTTTCCCCATGTCGTCCACGACCTGCCTCGGCTTCTAGAGTTCGCCAGGAATGATGGGTGTAGACACCCAACGACCACCCCTTCCTGCGCCCACTGAACCCTCAACGTTAGATTCTGGCGATAACGATACCACCCTTCGCGACGACGTAGACACAAACGTCTCTACGCGCACCGACAAGACTTCGTATTCGATTCCTGAAGACGGCAGTCCCGTCACCATCAACACCACCAAGCGCGAAGGTGCCGTCCACAAAAAGTACCCTTCGCAGACGTCGCTGCTGATTGAATACTTTGAAGGCGGAAAGTCCGAAGCCAAGGTCCACTCGCGCCCCAGCGTTCGTGTGCGAGTCACGCCGTCGTCACGCAAAAACAAGTCATCGCACCAAGATCACCTGCAAATCACCCAGACCAGCCGCAACGCGAGAACACCTTCCTACACCCGTCGCATATCTCTTGGCAGCAGGAGCCGCGACGACATTCACCATACAGAGACATCCTACTCCGAAGGCTCAAACGTCTCGTCGGTTCCGCCTGTGGAGATTGAAGTGCTGCAAAACGCAAGCGATCTGTCCAGCAACGGGGGCCGCCAATTCATTCCCATGCCCTCGGACATCTCGTCCATGCCCCCGGATTCCCTCTTGGAAGGACAGTCCGTTATCGAGCCACCCGGCCGTAGACGGAGTCGCAGCCTGGAGAGAGAAGAAGAAGAAGTGTCCGACATCATGGACGCCTCAGATACCCTCAAAGCTCCTTCGCATCTGCGGAGCAGAAGTTTGAGCAAGGAACACATAACCGCCCGCGTCATGGAAAAACTACAGCAGCAGCAGCAGCAGCAAAAGCCTGTCGAGACTAGCTCATCCAGGACAAGAGCCAGCAGAGACGAATCCGCGTCGCGCCACCACAAGCGAAGGAGCCGGGGCTCGAGAGAAGAGGAATACAGCGCTGTCAGCGGCATTAGTGGGACCGAGTCCAGCCTCCTATCCTCCAATGCTCACCGCCGATCTGGTGATGCCCATTCCGTTAGGTCTGGCATCTCTGGTGTATCGTCAATCAACAACCCGAAATTGTTGGCGACTGTCGAGGATGCCATCAAGCGGCTCATACTGCCTGAGCTCAACGCGCTAAAAGAAGAGCAACGTACCCAAAAGAACCGATCAAAGTTCGAAGACATGTCCCGCGACAGCACCTATGAGGCGGTGGAATCGACCACTAGCTCACGAGATGGGTCTAAGCGACGCGTTTCAAAATCATCAAGCACACCTCACATGCATGGGAGTAAGCCAAAGGTTGTTCTCAAAAAGGACGAGCATGACCCTGGGACTGTTCTGTCCGGAGGATCAAGTCGCAAAGAGCGCCGTTCAAGTCGTGGGTCGACATCGGAGCACAGCTATGCTGAATCCCACGAAGACAAGGTTCGCCGCAGAAAGAGCAAGGAAAAGAGCTCATCTGCCCGTGACGCGGCTCTGGCCGGACTTGCTGGAGCAGGACTCACTGCCGCGGCCTTGAAGAGTCACAATTCCCGCGAAGACAAGGAGGAGGAACGCAAGGAGAGGAAGAAGAAGAAGCATTCGCACTCCCGAGGGAGTCGGAGCCGGACGGCAAGCGTTTCGGAGAGCTTTGAGGAAGAGCGTTTTGAAGAAAAGATGGACGTTCCACCACTACCTATCCTCCGAAGCGAACTGCAAGGATCTGAGTTGACTCGTGACTCCATCTTGTCGGCCGAAACAGAGACTCGCGACCGGCCACACTCAAGCTCGTCAAGAGAGACTGGTGTGGAGACCCCGCTCCGAGAGGTAACGCGCGGTTATGCTTCACCATCTTCGCGCACACCTACCCGGACACCAGTGGCGCTGCAACGTTCTCTCGGAACCGCCCACAGCAACCGTTCCTTGGGTGATAACAGTGTGGGAACACCGAAGAGTGGTAGGAGCGACAGGAGCTATAAATCACGATCGCGAGAAAACACAACCGCCGCAGTCGAAGCTGCAGCCGCCGCGAAGATTCGTGCAATTGAGAACGCCGAACCGCAACGATCACAATATGAAATCGCAGAGTCTACTCCAACTCGAGGCTTGAGCCCCGTACAGAGTGAGGCCAGCTACCGAGAGGATGCCCAATCAACCGGTTCGCCGCGACCTCTTCTTCGCTCCGCCTATAGCGGCGCATCCATGTCGTCCGCTGGAAGGAAAGTCGAGCGACAGCAGTCGAACCTGTCGATTCAGTCTTTTGAATCATCGCCCAGCACTAAAGCTGCTCGAACGCGCAAGCGACCGCAAGGTGTCACGTTGGAGCGAACACGAGAAGTCCTTGGCGAGCCAGATACTCCTGGCGACGCGGAGGACTTTTTTGCGCAAAACCATGAGAAGAATGAGATGTATCGGAGGGAATTCGAAGCTAGCGAGCAGGGCTCACCTACACGCGATAGCCAGCGCATCTCGGGCTACACTGATGACAGTACCGGCGACCAGCAGCGCGATACCAGTGAGGAGAAGCTCTCTTTGAGCCAAGATATTCGCAAAGTCGGTTCCAACCCCGAATATGTCCACACATCGCCTGCTGTAGAGTCGGCTGTTGCTTCGCTCGTGGAGCCGTCGAACATCAGTGTTCGGTCCTCGATATCGAGCCCAATCAAGAAGAGTAGGCTATCTCAGATTAGCCCCATGCCAGATTATCAACACATCGCCGACAACGATGAAGAGTCTGTGCATCAGCGCTCTAGTCATGAACGGTGGGGCGCGATTCGGGGTCAAGCTCAGACTCTTGTCGAAAGGGCCGCATCCGCCAACTCGCCGCGCCAGAGTCTTTCTCAATCTGTCAACGACGGACCGAAGCTACATGCAAGCGCCATACCCACCGGCGAGGAAGCTATGCCCGAGTTCGGATATGGCATGGACGATGAATCAGAGGTCACCACCAATCCGTCCATCATCAAGGGACCAATTGGTGGTGGTGGAGGCGATTACTACGACGAGGCCGATGAGCTGCTCAGCAGGCAGGAGGAGCGTGAACGTACACCGACCCATTCGTCATACGGTAAAGCGGCAGCGCTTGGTGGAACCGCAGCTTCTGCTATGGCGGCAGCTGCGGCAGCCTCCGCCCGTTCGCATTCGCGCGAACAAAGCCCTGCTGTCTACGATGAACAGCACCAGGCCACCGTAGAAGACTACAGCAACCCTTACGCAGGTGAGCATCAGCATGCACAACATTATTATGCCAACGATCGCACACCCACGCAGAGCCCGGCTTTGTGGAAGGACGAAGGTTACCAGTCTGCTAATCATCCTGCAATTACACCAGAAGGGCGCAACCGCTCGAAATTCCTCGACGATGATGGTCTAGGTGAACTCGATGATATCAGTATGGGTAGTGGTGATTTCTATGATACTAGTGGGAAGCGCGAGCGCCATTTCAGTGGGAACTCTCACGGTATGGCGTCGCCGCTATACGACTCTGCCACTGGAAAAGGTCTTGACCGAATTGAGTCAAAAGACATCGTCGCTTTGATGGACCATTTGACGGTTCGCGATGCGCAACGCAATGCCCGCGACACCGAGATTCTCGTAACGCTTGTACGAAGCGCGGCAGAAATGCGCAATACGTTCGAGGAGATGAAGCAGTTCATCAAGGTTCAAGATCAGATGATCATCAACAGCACCGACAAGAGGGTAGATCTTGCTGAGCAGCGGATCCTTGGCGGACCTCGTCCCCAGCCACTTGGGTCCCCTCGTGCTCCACGTTCGTCGATTGAGGAACTCAGTGTCGATACGAAGAAGAAGAGTGTGTTCAAGCGCGCTTTGAAGGGACTCAGCATGAAGAACGATGGCGACATCAAGAAGATTGAGTCGATGCTGATGCAGCTCCTTGGCGATGTTGAGGGCTTGAAGCAATTCAACCAGCTATCGTTAGACCAACAGAATCGCTCGAACAGCCTCACTTCGTACGAAAATCTAAGGGCTTCTGGAGGCCCCGAGTCTGGATACGAACCTGAAGGTCGAGCAAATACTGCATCCTCTCCCAACCAGTCGGGCTATCTTTCTAACCCATCATCAAGGCGGATTCAAGACATGCATTCCGGGTTTGATGTACCACAGACCCACCGCATCAGCACAGTCCAGGAAGATGATGAGGAGCTCTCTGAGAACGGACGGTTTGAGAATACGGAGAGGATGACGACTCCAGCGCAGGAGGCTCGCCGCAATGTCTCCATTGAGCATACCCCTCCACAGACTTCCAAGGCTTTCCGCGAGCCACAAAGCCAAGACAACACACCGAAGCGCAAGCACAAGTCTACTTCTTCATCTATCTTTGGCATTCCCAAAATCTCAAGGTGGTCCAAGACGACAGCCTCCACCAACCCGGAAAGCCTCCCCCGCAACAGTGGCTCTGGTGATAGGCGGCCATATTCTGGCGGATCACGATCTGGCTCGCAGGTCAATCTCCCGTACGGCGATGGACAGTATGAAATGAACGACGATGACAGGATTCGATCCACCACATCTCTGGATCGCGACCGACGATCGGTTCGCTCTGCTTCCCCTCTCATCCCCGAGGACGACGAGTACACTATGGACGATCCCAAGTACAAAGCCCATAGGAACTCGCTGAATTTGCAACATCCTCAACCACGACCAGGACCAACCGGCCGTCATCAAAACCAGCTTGAGTCCCAAGCTCGCACCTTCGACCCTGTTGCATCGCCTGACTACGACCAGTGGGGTAGCAACCCGTCCCTGGCACGTAACCGCTTGTCTGGCGGAGGTGCTAGCCAGGGCGCTGGCAATCTGTCCCCTATCTCATCGGATGGCGGATATAGCGAGCACTCTGCTTCCGAGCAACAGCAAGCTCCAGCTCGTCCTCCCAAAGTCCTGGACGACGGCCCTCTGATCCCGCCACAGCAGCCACCGCTGGCGGGACACGGTCAAGCAAGGCAAATGTACAGCTCGCCCAACGAGTATGGAGGTCAGGGACTCATGACGCCATTGGCGCCTATTCAGGAGGTACGCTACTCCCTTGAGACGGACAGGGGTCATCGCGTAAGTATACCCATCTTGGCACCTTGTATCCATACGCAACTCTAACATCCACCAGTACACTCCTACTCTATCCTCTCGTCCATCGGACCAGCGAATCAACCAAAACGCTGCTATGTCGAGTCCGCAGCGCAAAATCACAGGACCCCGTCCCATGGGAGGTAGAAGCCCTGGTCAAGGTGGACAGACGGAGCTCCAGCACTCTGATACCGTCATCAGGAGGAAGCCTGTTGCTGGTATGTGACTCTTTCTTTCCCTCGAGGATCAACGCAAGCTAACTGTGATGTAGCAGACACTGAGAGTCTGGAGAGTTACCGTAGCAGTCTCGATTCTGAGACGTTTTAGAGGAATGGGGGTGGGGGTTAGAAAGAGATGAGATGAGATGAAGTAATTATTCATGGGGGAGTGTTATTTGGGTTCGGTTTGGTACGGTACGGTACGGTATGGTATGGTATGTTGGGTGTTTCTAGCAACGGCGTGGGACTAAATGAGTGAGTGAGTGAGCGAGCAAGTGGGTGAAAATAATACCGGCTTTGCCTCTTTCTATTTTCGGATCTTTTTCTCTTCTTCTTCTTCTTCTTGTTCTTGTTCTCCTTTTTTCCCCCTCCCTCCATTATTATGCCATGCTTTTCTCATGCTAAGGTAGATTTTGTAGTTGGGTGATGTGAATATTCACCCTTTTTCACTCTTACTCTTACCCTTACTCTTACTCTCCTAACCTTTTTTCTTCTTCTTCTTCTTCTTCTTCTTCTTCTTCTTTTTCTTTTTCTTTTTTAGTCTTGTTCTTTCTCTTCTTCACTATTGGGATTGTTGTATGCATGGGGCGTTGGTGGTGGTGGTGTGGGTTGGTGATGGGCGACGGGCGATGGAGTTTATTAGTTACATGGTTGGGTGGGCGGAGGGAATAATAGGTCGAGGTGGTATTTTGAGAAGAGAAAGAGAAGGAAGAGAAAGAGTAGTCGTGTCGTAGTAGTAGTAGTAATTATAGTTTATGTTATTATATGCCTAACTATTTTATTTCTATTCTATTATAACCAACTACTTGATAGATGAGGGAATGAATAGGTTGGGTTGGTAGGTAGAAGTAGGGTATGTAGCTAACTAACTACTTGGGTAGTTATTAAAGGTAGAGAGAAGGGGAGGGGGGGGGGTGTTGGTTTCTATGTTGCTTAGTTGATATAACTATGTGTTTTTTTGTTTGTTTTTGTTTGTTTGAATAGATGGATGGGTGGATGGATGGATGGATGGATATTTTATCTATAACGTTATATAGCTAATATGGAATAGATTAGTTGGTTTGGTTACCACACTCATCCACATGCACGTGACGTATTGATAAAGGGCTGTCTGTCTGTGGCTGTATTATTAGCACATGTGGCTGTGTATCTCTTCTATACATACATAATGGCGCAGGCGCAAGGTAACTAGTTGGTGTTGAGGCTTTTTTTTTTTAATTTTTATTCCAAATTATATTTCTTTCTTTTTTTTTTTACCTTCTTTCCAGTCTAGAGCGGAGTTGGCGGGGGGGGGAGATGGCAATGAGAATGAGAATGAGGGTGTTGGTTGGGTGCAGTGCAGTGCAGTGCAGTGCAGTGCAGGTTGAGCTGAAGTTTAATCTTGAGCTTGAATGGTTGTAAATACGATGCGTAGGCGCTAGGGCTAACGAGGGCGCCAAATCCAAGTTGGTTGCATGATTATTTACTTGGTATGGAGTGGATGTCTTTCTACTAATCTGTCGAGGATGATGGGGATAATGAATGTTTGCGTGTGGCTAGGGTGAGTTTTTAGACGGCGTGTAAGATCAGGGGGTGGTGTACACGGTGTGGCACTATGGTTTGTTGGTTGTGGCTCGATATTAGTTGGTGGGGTCGACTATCATGTACTATCATGGTGAGATTTTCGCCTAGATAGTTGGTTGAGCTGGGGGCTTGAATCGGACATGTGACAGTGGTGACGAATGAAGGCGAGGAATCTCGCATTGGGTAAATTAAATAGTTGATGGGGCTTGTGTAGTGGTGATTCGTGTGATGCGACGAGATTGGCTTTCCGAGGCTTGGTGATGATGTTGTGTACTACCTGCTGTGCTGGCTCTCTCTTTCTCTCTCCCCTGATGAGGTGAGGCGAGGTGGTATGGTGTGTGTACTCCGTACTCCGTACTGTGTGTATGTGTTGTGGTGTGGTGTGGCGTGTACTGTGTACTGTGATGCGGAGAGGGCGTCGTTCAAGTGGTACTGCTAATGCCAACGTTTGTGATCTGCACCGCCATTACCCCGACGGAGAGCTGTACAGATTCGAATCCGGGTTTTGACATGCGCTGTTCCATGTATTGTCTATTGCGCCAACTAGGCACGCTTCTCATGTCCACATTCGCACGACAACGAAACACGCCTTCGGAGCGTAAACGCCCGCCTCTTTCTGCGCTGCCACTGTTAGATTGCGTATGCCACACAGGGCCGGAAGAGCAGCCGACAAACACGACAAAGACCAACGAAACGGTCTAGATTGCAACAGACGCGGTGTCGAGCTGGACGACGATCGTCTCCCATGGTGGCTAGAAGAGATCTGTCGGCAAGGAAGCTAAATCTAGCCTGCAGGTCGTCAGGCCCAGTTGGACAAGCTTCGGTCTTGGCATGACGTGAGGGAGATTCCAGTTTTGGACGTACATCAGTGCGCTCCAGTCCTGTTATTTCGTGTCCGACGACTGGTTTTTCTTTCTGTCTTTTACAACTCTGCGCAGTCAAGCGCGAGAGACGCACTGAGTGAGTGTGAGAGAGAGCTATCGAGCAGTACCATGGCGCTCTACCAGCTCTTCGTCCGTGTAAGTCGTTCATCTAATTGCTTATCCTTTCTGGCCTGGTGGAGGTGTGTTTGTCAGGGGGCTGGTTGATGCGCTTGTATACACATACACACTCACACTTGTATCCGTATGCGCTTTCTCTTGGACGTGGGCTGACGGGATCAATTAACTGTACAGGACGAAGGTCAAGCAGCTTCCAATCGTGACAAACCCGAATCCAACTCCCTCTCATCTCTAGTCTCTACCCTTGTCCCGACTCTGATTTCCTTTGCCATTTTTGTCTCCCTCTTCCTCATTTTCAGAGGCAGGTTCCGTCGTCTCTACGCCCCGCGCACATACATCGACAGCGTGGGCGAACAGCGTAAGACGCCACCCCAGGCCCCAGGCTTCTTCGGTTGGATCAAGAGCTTCAAGGGCGTCAAGGATGAGTACATTCTTGATCACCAGAGCATCGATGGCTTTCTCTTTGTCAGGTTCTTCAAATTGTTGGCCCTTATCAGCGCCCTTGGATGCGTGGTATGTTGGCCGGTGTTGTTTCCGATCAATGCTACGGGCGGTGCGGGGAACAAGCAGCTGGATATATTGTCCATGAGCAATGTAGCTGAGAATCGTCCTAATCGGTACTATGCGCACGCCCTCATCTCGTTCGTGTTCCTCGGCCTGGTCGTCATCATCATCGCGCGCGAGTCCTTTTATGCGGTCAACCTTCGTCAGGCCTATCGTCAGTCCCCCTGGGGCGCCAGTCGCCTTTCATCCAGGACTATCCTTTTCACCAATGTCCCCAAGAATCTTTCCGAGAACGCCCTGTTCGAAATGTTCCCCGGTGTGAGGCATGCGTGGGTTTCCTCCAATTGCAAGAAGCTCGAAGAATGGGTGGAGGACCGAGACGACACGGCCATGAAGCTTGAAGATGCCGAGATTCAACTATCACGCGATGCAAACACAAACCGCTTGAAGGCCGCCAAGGGCAAGAAGAAGGCTTATCAGCACGGAGAGGGCGTGGACAAGTACTGTAACCCCAAGGATAGACCGACCCATAAGCTCAAGTTTCTTATCGGCAAGAAGGTCGACACCATCACATATGGTCGCGAACACTTGGCTGAGGTTATCCCCAAAGTCGAACAGGAACAGGACAAGCACTGGAAGGGCCAGGGCGAGCTTGTCGGTGCTGTTTTTGTCACCTTTGATACCCAGAAAGACGCTCAGGATGCCTGGCAGGCGATGCAGAGGAGAAAGACGAAGCCAAACAAGAAGATATCTGCTCGCCAGCTTAGTGTGTTGCCGCAGGAGGTTGTATGGAACAATCTGCGTATTGGGACTGCCGAGCACTGGGTTAGATGGATCTTGGCTACGGCCTTTATCACTGTTATGATTGTTTTCTTCGCCGTCCCGGGTAGGTTGTATTCACATTTCATATCGGGTCTTGCTAACACGTAATAGTTGCTTTTGTTGGTGCTGTTTCTCAGATCAACTATCTGACTGCGCAATTCTCGTGGCTTAGGTGGATCAATTCTATCCCTACCGTCATCTTGGGTGTCGTCACTGGTCTGCTCCCTGTCATTATGCTCGCCATTCTCATGGCTTTGGTACCTATTATTTGCCGACGTAAGTGCTCACAGGTCTTATTCTCCAAACTTACCATTCTAACGTCAAGCAGTCATGGCCAAAATTGCCGGCCATCCTACCCTAAGCCAAATCGAGCTTCAGACCCAGTCGTGGTATTTTGCCTTCCAGGTCATTCAGGCCTTCCTCGTCACCACCTTTGCCGGTGCTGTGACAACGGTCATTCAGCAGGTTCTCGACAATCCAGGAACAGTCCTTACGCTCCTGTCTAACAATCTACCGAAAGCATCCAACTTCTACATCAGTTACTTCCTCTTGTTTGGTCTTTCTTCAGCTGCTGGAACTCTGCTCAACATCGGCGGCTTTGTCAGTGTCGTCCTTCTCGGCCGTATCCTCCCTGGAAAGAGTCCGCGTAAGATTCTCAACAAGCTAGCCACTTTGGCAGGCCCTATGTGGGGTTCTGAGTTCCCCAAGTGGACCAATTTGGCTGTCATTGCTCTAAGCTACTCTTGTATTGCTCCTCTGGTCCTTGGTTTCGCCACCATCGCTTTCAGTCTCATCTATGTTGCCTTCCGCTACAACTTCCTCTACTGCTACGAGAACAAGATCGACACAGGAGGTGCCGCCTATTCACGCGCCCTTCGCCAGCTCTTTGTCGGTGTTTACATCTCCGAGCTTTGCTTGATTGGTCTCTTTGCCATTGCGACAGGTAACAATACCCAGGTAGCAGGCCCTCTTGCAATCGAAGCGCTCCTCTTGGCCTGCACCATCCTGTTTCACCTCGTCCTCCGCTCCGCCCTCAAGCACCACGAGGCACGTCTCGCATACGCCGACCATACACCTAGCACCGCCCACGTGGAAGAAGGTCTCAACGATAAATCCACCCCAGCCACCAACGGCGCTTCTCACACTACAAACCAACCCTTTCCCGCTGCAATTCGACCCTCCAGACTGCCCCTCTTCCTCCAAAAAATCATCAACCCAGAACGTAACTCCGTACCAGCCCTTTCCGAAACTCTCGACCATTTCTACCGCAAGCCTCAGGAACCTCTTCCCGAACCCATCCAAAAGCGCGCTTATTTCCACCCTGCCATTCACTCGCCGACCCCCGTTCTCTGGATCGTGCGCGATGAGATGGGCATTAGTGAGAGGGAGTGCAGGGATTGCATGAAGGCGGTTCCTGGGCTGAAGGTTACGGATGAACAGGTCATCTTCAACGAGAAGGGCAAGGTGGCGTGGAAGGGTGTGGAGGAGGGCAAGGCGAGGGGTGCGCCGATCTGGGAGGATAGGATCATTTATTAGATGTTGGAGCATTTGGGTTATGGCTTTGAGTGGGTGTTGGGAGTCGGGAGTCGGGTGTCGGGTGTGGAATGTTGGATGGCGAATGTTGGATAGTGGGTGTTAAGTCTCACGGGTGACGGGTGACGGGTGACGAAAAGAGGGTAAGGTAGGGTAGGAACGGGAGAGATGCATCACAAGGAGCGTATAGTTAATAGGCATTAGGGGACTTATTTTCTTCTTTTTTTTCTTTTTCCTTTTCTTCTTTTCTATTCTCTAGATATCCTTTCCCCTCCCCTTCCTCCTTTTTTTAATATAAGTAGTAGTTAATTAATTTTTTTTCCAAAGATAAATCTTGCTTGTGTTGATTAATTTCTTTTTGTTTGGATTGCTTGGTATGTATATCCCCCTTGCTCGCTCGCTTGTGTATGTGTGCATGTGCATACGTTTATAAGATCAACTACACACACATAATAGATAGACATACACAAACAACACAACACAATACAATACAACAAACATCCAATACAGAATAAACAATAGTATATATATATATATATAACTATAAAGCAAATAACAACATATACAAGAAAGCTCAAAAGCCTAAAGCTCGTTTCAACATTGAGGTACTTACTAGTTAACCTTGGTAGATGATGGATTACACCATATCACACCATATCACACTATAACACCATACGATACCATACGATACCATACTACTCAACCCATCATTACCCCAATACAAACAAACTCTACTCCGTATCTCTATCAAACATGTCCCTCTCGTTTACATTTCTCTCGCCTGCTCTCTCTCTCTCTCTCTCGCTCTCTTTCTTATAAACACATGAACTGCCTGAATGATACTTACCCCATCCCATACCACTCTACCCTGCATTTATTTATGCGTCTGAGAATCCATCCTTCCTGCCTTCTTCTTTGCCTGACTGCCCGACTGCTTGGCTGCCTGACTCCATGGCTGGCTGCCTGCCTGCATCCTATTCCGAGCCCAGAGAAGAAAAGGAAAATAGATGCAATGATAGGTTATGACGCTCCCAGCTAAATACAAGGACACACACACACACACAAAAAAAAAACACCAAAAGAGAGAGGATTTCCAAAAGAGAAGAGAAAAAAAGAGGATAATACATTACTAGCCAAGCCCCCATTGACGTCATCAAGGCGATGATAGCCAACAAAGGAAAAGGAGGAGGAGGTAAAGGGTAAAAGTAAAAGTAAAAGTAAATGTAGTGAAGATGACAGTGATGATAATGTCAATTCATCCCTAACCTCCATACCGTCTTCCACCTCCCCTTCCTGCCCTCCTCCCCCCACTGCCCGGCCCAATATCTATGGTCCTCAACTCCAAACTAAGCGCGGTCAAATCGTCTTCGCCTCCTCTCTCAATAGGAATCTTGGCCGGAATGGGCGGTCCGTGTCTCGAGTCCCGCCCATAACTCGCACTGCTCCCATAGCCCCCGAGATTCTCGCGTTCGCGGAGGACATTGGTGTTGGGCATGGGGATGTTGGGGGAGGCTGAGTGCGTGGGTGGTGGTGAGTCGTATGTTGATGTGGGTATTGGACGTTGGTTTCTCTTTTGCAGTCTGTTGCGACCAGTGGAAGGGGGAGTTTTGTCGTGGTCTGATCGGTCTGCTAGGACTAGGGCTCCTGCGTTGACGGGGATGTTTCGGTTGCCGAAGTCGTGGCGGGAGGTGACGAGGGCGTTGCTGGGGCTGCCTGCTGAGCCGAACGATGTGTTTGCTGCGGCTCGAATTCTATCTCTATCTGCACGGTCGCGCCTGTATTTTTCTTCTCGATGCTTAGCTTCTTCGAGGTCGCGGGCGCCACTCAACACCGGGCGCGTTCGAACAGGCCGCTCTTTCTCATTCTTGCGCTCCGGCTCGGGTGCCCAACTGTCGAGTGGAAGGTGATCTGATGCGTCAATAACACGGCCATTAAACGTGACGACTTGACCTTTGTCATTCATCTCCAAACTGCTGCCAGGGCGTTCAGGATCAGAGGTGTTGGCAGGTTTTGCTGAAGGGTTGAACACATCAAAACTATCTGGGTCGAAGGGTACTCCGGATAATCGCCGCGTCTGCTCAGGCTCTTCGGGAGGCGGTGGCCGAGGTGAGACTGACTTGCGCGTCGGCATGCTTCGTGCGGGCATTCGAGATGCACGCTCATCAGCTGGGCTGTAGGAGTGTACAGGACTAACTGCCGGACTAACTGCACGCGGCTTGATGATTGGGGCAGGATCCTGAATAGGAGATCTGCGACGTGGCTCATCCGGAGGTGGGTGTTGATAGTATTGCAGCGCGTTCAACGGAGGTGCCGGTTGTTGATACCTCAGTGGGTGGGGCTGAGAGGGAGATTCGTACTGCGGTGGCGTACGATGGTCTGGCTCAGAAAGTTGCCTTAGACGTGACGGAGTGTCGTATGAAGTTGATGTTTGGTACGAATCCGAGTCTCTATTTTGGCGAGATATATCGACACCAGCAACGAGGGAAACAGGGAGTGCCATGGTTTCATTCCGTAGAGGCGATGGTGCCATCGTGTCGCGGGATACGGGTCTACTACTCGGGCGAGGATAAGTGTATCGCCGTTCTGGTTGGTGGATTTGCCCGTAGTCACCTGAATCATACAGTTGTGAAGATGCATCGTAACCGTACTGAGGCGACTCCTCACGGTACCGCGAAGAGTTCAAAGGTGCAGTAGGTTCGCCAGGGAAATCCGGAGGTTGTTGATACGGCTGGGGTATGGTGCTCGCGTCACTTCTATGCATGGGTGGCGGAGGCGGAATATCGTCCTCATCCTCTACTGTAGGTTGCATTGAGCTTGCTCTACGTCCATGAGAGGAAAACTGGCTGTATGGATCGGCCTGTTCCATGTAACTGTTTTGCGATTGATATGATGAATGCAACACCATTTGCTCGTTGCTTCGGCTGTTTCGACTTAGTCGCAGTGGCTCAACATGGTACGAGGGATCTTGATATGGATCCTGCGAGTATCCAATAGGCAGTGGAGAGCGACGTGCATGCTGAGAATCTTGCTGCAGAGAGTCGGGTTCAAACGTGTGGTTCGTCGGAACAACAGGAGCAGAATGCGAATGAGGCAGATCCGAGGGTAGATGGGTATGATGAACCGGGGAAGATCGGAAGTTGTCTTGCGACATTGCTCGGCTCGACAAATCTCGAAGATGCGAGGGCGGCTCTCCTGGTTGCGTCTCATACGGCTTGGGCGCAGTGTACGACATATCGAAGCCATCCTCGCCACGTTGGGCAAGGTCCGGATTCGAAGAGCGCGGGTTGGGCGGGGTGTACACGCTCTGCTCGACCGGACGCGGCGCATATTGCTGGTGTTGCGGAGTGTGCGGGTTCGATGTTGGTGTAGCGGGGTTCAAGGGCGATGCGTCTGGAAGAGGCCTGCGCTGCGGCGTGTCTGCTTTATCTCGCCGTTGTGGTGTTGAGGTTGACTCGCCGCCTCTCTGCCGTGGTGTGGTTGGATAGCTGCGAGGGCCAGCCTGCACTCCCTGCAACCCCCGGGGCTCCGGCGTGTTCGCGGGTGATGGCGATGTGCCTGTGGGATCTGAGGGGAGCGGTCGGCGCTTCACGGGTGTGCTTTCACGCGGACCGCCAACTCCCGCCCTCTTCGCGTCTGACCTTCCGCCCTCCTTCCTCTTCTCCGCCACGGGCTTCTCCTCCTTGGGGCGCGTGTCATAGTACGTGAGCTCGATTCGTATCTCTCCGGCATACCTCCCCTTGCAGTTGAGGCCATGCCATGTGTCGCTCTGGCCGCCACCGGGGGTGATGACGCCCTCGAGGCTCACAAACGTCTCGCCGATCAGCTCCGTCTTCTTGTCGTCGTTGAAGACGGAGACCTTGAGCTGGTGGTAGTCGGGTGAATCGTGGACGGTGAAGCGCAGTTCCTGGTCCCTGGAAGATGGTCAGTCTGTGGCAATACAAGACGAGAGGCGGTGCTCTTGGGGCGGGGTGGAGGAGGAGGAGGAGGAGGCAGAAGTGAAGACGGAGGCGTACCATCGTGGTGTCTGACCGCCCCGACGGTCGGTGTTTGTCTTCTTGGCCTCTTTGCCGAGACGAGCAGCGCAGTACGGATCCTGCTTCCCCATCGACCGCCGGTTCGGTAGGTTCTTCGCCCGGTCCATAATGGCCACCAAGGTGCCAATCACCGGCCCGTCGACCGTCATGTCGGAGAAGATGCCCGCCGTGTGCTGGCCGCCAAACCCTCCTCTTGTCGCTGTCTTGGTCGCCATGGTCGGCTCAGACGTCGCAGCCCGCTGTCGATGTATCAAGGAAAAACTAGGGTAAAAGGGCGACGAGAGGGTGGGAACAGAGGGGTCGGTGGGCTGTGAAGCAGTGCATTCGCAGCAGATGCGGAATGTGAAAAGTAAAATGTAGAGTTCCCTTTCCGGCTGGTCAGATGCAAGAGAGTGAATTGGGCACAAAAGCGAACGTCTGCTGCATCCTCCGAGGGCGACGTTGGCGAGGACTGGTGGAGATGTTGTAGTTCACGCTCTCATCCATCGGCAGCGGTTGGTGTGTTTGTTATGGCGCACTCGGTGGCTGGTCATCATGTCCCTCCCAGCCACCACACCTCGCGAATCAGCCCCGGATCTCCAACATCGGGAATCCATACCGCCCGCTGCATGCTCGTTCCTTGCAGTAGTCGAGACACAAGTTTCTAAATCCGCGTCACTTCCCTGCGAACGTCTGATCGAGCTGCTTGTACGCGTATTCCGTACCGAATGGTGTGTGGATTATACGAAATGGCTGGGCGCCTGTCATGGTTCTCCCCCCGTATGGAGCGATATCGAGTCTCCCGATGTGCAGCATATACTCTGTACATACGCGTCCATGTCCATTTCGGGCCCTTGATGCGGCTGTCTAATGAAAGTTGCTGTAAGACGTGCCAGAGGAGAGGTGAGCTTGATGTCATACGCTCGACCTCTGTGCATTTGTAAACATGTACACAACAGACTGGATGACACGCTGGGATATCGCTGGTTGATTGGCGCCAACCTTTACATCTCGATAAACTGGTTGTCAGGGAGGTTGGTTCCGTTCCTGGGACTCCCATTCCGATACTCCGTACATCTGCCAACAATGCCTTTGATTTTATCACTTCCAAAGCTTGATTTCCAAGTGCACGCCCTCGGTCCCGAACGGCGCGTTGTGAAAAGCCGGTCACATAGGAAACATGGCTATCTTGATTCCTACGAAGCCAAAACATCTCCTAGGAACACAACACCCACCACACAACACCCACCACGCAACCAAACCATCCATCCATCCGTCTATCTATCCATACATTTATCGACAACCCCTAAATAAACAAACAAACAAAAAAAACACAAAAGAAACACCCCAAAAACACCCCTCAACCCCTCAACTCCCCCCAACAGGCCCCCCCTCCATCCCCACCCCTCCGAAAGCCTCATCGTCAAGGAACCCCAAACCCCTCATAACCCTCCCCACGACCTCATATCCCCTCCCACCACCCCCAACATCCATACACACGGCCCCAATCAAAGCCTCCAACGTCGTGGCCACCATCTTAACCGACACCTCCCCACGCCGCGTCCCCCCATTCAAAATAATACACCGATCAATCCCCAGCGCCAGCCCGCGCGCCCACAACGCCTCGTTGCTCGTGAGGTTGTTTCTCAGAGAAGTATAGGTTTCTAGATTGTTGCGGTGGCGGTAGAGCCTTGTGTTAGCGGTGCTAATAGGTAGAGCGGGTAGAGTATGTAGCACGTGGTAGGTACTTGGGTACTTGGGTAGGTATGTGGGTATCTGATGTATCGCTAATACTCAACTTACCCTTTGGTTCCCCCGTGAGATACCACACTTCGGACAGATGCGCATCTAGCAGTTGGTCCCCCAGTATAGCGAGTCTGTCGTTTTTCTCCACGAAGTAGATGCGGCCGTTATATCGGACTGCACCGGGTTGGTGGGGAGTGCCTCCCGCCATCATGAGAGCTTGGAGCAGGAGTAGTTTGTTGGAGAAGGTGTGTTCTTTGATGATTGATTCGGCGAGGGCTACAAGGTTGTCTACGGTTGCTCCTAGGGGTATGGTCATGGTTGGTAGGTGTGGTGGGTTGTTGGGAGCTGAAAGAACTGAGGGTGTTGAAAGGGAGTTTGATAGATGGGTACCTAGGTATGTAGATAGGCAGATAGGTAGATGAGTAGGTTGATAGGTAGGTAGATATATAAGTATACAAACTCAACACACTCCCTGTGAGAATAAAATAATTCTCAATCACACCGAATCCTATTTACTTAAATACTCCACCTTCACACACCTTTCCATCCATCGCATCCATTCACTCCTTAATCCTCAAGACCGTGGCTGAGTCCTGTCCATGTGGCTGGTGTCTTCGCCCCCAATACCAAACTGTGCCGCACTAGCCTCCCACGCGCTACATACATTCTACGGAGTAAACGACAGCTACCTCACCACCAACCATTTCCACAGCCTCGCACAGTTTCCGGTGGAACTTTCATGCGGAACCCAGGTCTTCCAAGGAAGGATGTGGGACGGTGCGAAGTGCGCCTGATGAAGTGGGTGTTGAGGCTGGAGAACACGCGTACAGATCATGCGAAGGCCAACGTTTGAACTACCCAGGCATCCAGGCACGCATCTGTCTACAATCCACTAGAACCCCCGAGCAAGACGCTGAACAATTTGAATCTTCATAAGTTCATAATAAGAACAATAATGGTAATGATAATAATACTACTCATCTGATCGAAACAGCCGTCCAATCGACAATCATTCATCAATCTCACCAAAGTCCAAAAAACCCACACCACCTACGCGCATACAGGTCGTACAAATACAAAATGCCACCCCAGAAACTTCGACCCATCGCCGCAACGAAAGAAGGCGACTGCGATGAGAAGAATGAACAGAAAAAAAATAAAGAAAAAGTCGTCAGGGGTATATATAAACAACCCGCTTACTCATAGCCAAATCGTTCAATGAAGAACCTCTTATCCCTCCATGTAGATTCCGTCCCGGAAAGAATTGCCTTCCAAAGCAGGAATACTCCTCATCTTGGTTCATATCGTATAATTTCAAGCAACAATCTTCTTCAATCCCCCGAAGAAACCCTTAAACCCGCCATCATCCTTCCTCTTGCTCCTACTACTTCTTTCAGCCTCACTTCTCCTCGATCTCGTTCTCTCTTCGCCGCTACCCCTCGCACGGGACCGGTCGCTTTCCGTGCGCCGGCTCGTTGGCCTTTCTCGATCTGTACCAGGGACGCGGCGAGATTTCGGACGCTCAGGTTCAACGACTGAGACTCTGCGGCCAGTGCGGCGTCGTTCGTGGTGCTCACCTGATGAAGTAGAAGCTGCACCTACGACAGCTGCAGCATCATCGATCAGAGGTGAGCGGGCGCGCTCCTCGATTTCTGGTTCTGGAATCGGGTCAGGCTCGGGGGCAAGTATGGGAGTATCATCGACTGGTTCTCGAAGAGAAATGCCCCCATCGCGACCACCAGACATCTCTTTCTCCTGCTCTCTAGCTCGACGGCGATCTTCCTTCTTTGCACGGTATTCTGCTTCTTCTTCGACCGAGCTGAAGTGCCGGCGATGGTGATGACTGTGGGAGTGCCTACGGCTGCGATGAGGACGCTCTGTACGGTCACGACTGCCGTTCGACGAATGCTGGCTACTCGTACGGTGTTCCTTTTCGTTGCGCAAAGCCTCCACCGGGCTAGAGGGGGCAGCTTCGACGGGATCCGTTCGCACGCGGGCCACAGGTTTGATAGTTTTAGCACTGCGCACGACGGGTTCGGTCTTCGATCGGGCAAACAGAGAAAACCCGCCTAGAAGGCTGTTCCTTCGAGCTGGAGGAGTTGGTGCTTCGCGGTGACGTTCAGTTGTATGCCTTCGGGTTGGCGCTCGAGGAGTCACTGGTTTTTCCGGAGTGACTTCGGAATCCTCCTCTGCGGCACGACGAGCAGCGTCAGGTGGCTCCATTTCCTCAGATTCAGCTTCCTGTGGTTGCGCAATGCTAAGTTTCTCCTTCTCAAGATCCACCCTTCGCTGGCGACGAAGCCTGTGTGCCTCTTCTGCTCTGTCGGCCCTCTCTTGATCAGCTCGTCTCGCTCTTTTCTCAGCCTCGTGACGTTCTCGTCTTCTGGCTCGTTCCTCCTCTTGTTTTGCGACCCTCTTTTCTTCAATTCTCTTGATTCGTCTTTCTTCAGCTTCTTTTTGGATCCTTACTTCCTCCTCTTTCCGGGCACGTCGCTTTTCTCTTTGTCGTTGCCGTTGAGCCTCCTCTTCTGCCTGTCTAGCAGCTTCTTCATCTGCCCGTCTAGTAGCTTCTTCCTGGGCAAGTCTCTCTTTCTCGGCACGTCGAGCCTCACGTTGCCTTCGATACTCCGCGTCTGCCTCCAGTTCTTCAAGAGTTCGTCGTCTGATGCCCTTGTCTTCGCCGCGGTCGCTGTATCGGCGTGATCGATGCTCGCGGTATTGTCTCTCCTTACTACTGCTGCTATGATCCTTCTCGAGTTCACGCACTCTGTCTTTTCCTCGCCCAGATTCCCTGTCAGTCATACTATCCCTCCTCTTATTTTTTGAGGACCCAGCCAATTTTGAAACGCCTAACAATGCCATAGCATTGAAAGACGGTCGTTCTTTTGTGCTGGCATTGCTTTCTCGGCGTCGATGGGAGTCGCGACGGGAATCATGACGTTCCTCTCGTTCACGATCTCGTTCACGATCACGATCTCGATCTCGATGAGACTGATGCCTTCCGTCACGGTGAGAGTGTGAATGTCGTCGGCGATGCTTTTCGCGCGGAGAGGGTGCAACTGCTGGCTCTTCCACGACGGCAGACTCGTTTGGCGGCGTTACTGGCGACTGGGTAGGTTCTGGAGGATCTTCAGGTAGTTCAGAGGACTTTTCTAACGGGATATCATCGGCTTCTTCAGGCTCGGGTGGCAGATTTTCTTGTATTGGCTCCGGAACCTCTGAGGTTTCTTCGATCGATCTCGCTGTTGTCTCTTCGGCTGGCGGAGACAAGGCTTCAGGCTCAGTCTTGGGATTATCAGCATCTTGCTCTTGTGAAGTTTCTTTAGCCTCATCCATAGGAGCAGCCTGTACGTTTTTCTCACTCTCTTCCACCTGCTCGTTGGTGACAACATCATCTGCAATATCCTCCGCGACAGCCTTTGGCTCTTCTGGTAGCTTAGTAGCCACTTCTTCCTGCTGCGGTTCTGTGATTTCGCCGGACCCTGGTTGAGTAGCTTCTTCCACCTGTAGTGGTTCATCTTGCTTTTCAGTAGTTTCTACCTCATCAGACTGTGGTTCTGGAGCTGATTCTGGTGGTTTGTCTGGTTCAAGAGCTTCCTCAACCACAGGCTCAGGCTCTACAGTAGGCTCAACTTGTGGAGTGGTCGGTTGCACATCTTCCAAGCCCTCAATCGGCTGCGAGTCTTCGCCGTTATCCCCGGAACCCCCTTGTGCCTCCTCCGCAGGAACAACCTCTGGTTCTTTCGCATCCTCAGGAGCGACTTCTGGTTCTTTCACATCTTCAGGGGCGACCTCTGGTTCTTTCGCATCGGCAAGGACAACCTCGGCTTCTTTCGCATCCTCAGGGGCGACCTCTGGCTCTTTCGAATTCTCAGGAGCGATCTCTTCTTCTTTTGCATCCTCAGGAAGAACCTTTTCGTCTTTGGTATCTTCAGGAGCGACCTCTGGTTCTTTCGTATCCTCAGGAGCGACCTCTGGTTCTTTCACACCTTCAGGAACAGCCTCTGGTTCTTTCGCATTCTCAGAAGTAGCCTCTGATTCCTTCGCATCCTCCGAAGTAACCTCTTCCTCTTTCGTATCCTCAGGAAGAGCCTTCTCGTCTTTGGTATCCTCAGGGACGCTTTCTTGATGTTCTTGATCCACGTTTTTCTCTACCTCCTGTGGTTCCGCTTCATCTTCCTTTTGCACCTCAGACTCACTTGGCGCAGGTGCTTCGGGTGCCTTAGGACTTGCATCTTCCACTGGCTGTTGTGGAGACTGCTCGCTTTCACCCTGTGGCGCTTCAGGTGGATCCTGGGTCTCTTTGGAGTTTTCGCTTGCAGCGCCATCTTGCTCTTCTTTCGGCGGGTCGGCGTTATCCTGTGTTGGCTCAACGGCAGCTTCTTCTGAGCCCAGAGCGTTCTCTGTTTGCGGTTCTGGATTCTCGGTGGCAGGCGGTGACGTTTCAGCCTCGGGCATTTCCCCTTGAGCGGATTGGTCGTTCTCTCCATCGGTCTTTTGCTCCTCGGTCTCCTCGGTCTTGCTGTCCCCATCATTGTTAGCAGAATTGTCGCCCTGAACTTCTTCAGCATTGGATGAAGGTTCAGTTTCAGCCTCAGCAGGATCAGCGTGTTCTTCAGATTCAACAGGCTTGACCGAATCCTCTTCATTGTGAACTTCATCCTGACTTGGGGAGCCTTCTGGTAGAGCAGCATTCGCAACGGCACTTTCCTCGCCAGAAACAACCGTATCATCTGGTCCATCATTGGTTTCCGGTATTTCAGGGGATTTCGGGTCATCACTGGTGTTGATCGTTTCGTCTTCGCCTCCTTTGGTCGGATTTGGCTCTTCATTCAGCTCGGGCTCAGGTTTATCATCATCAGCCTTGTCACTTGGAGGGTCCTCGTTGGCAATGGTTGGAGTCGGCTCCTCAACTTGCACCTGGCTTTCTCCAGCATCCTCTTTACCAACTATGACCTCTTGTGCCTGTGCCGAATCATTCTCATCAGCAGATAACTCCTTGACCTCCACTGAGCCAGCATCTTCCCCAGCGCTTTCATCTGCATTCGTGTCGCTCTGCTCTTTTACATCTTGTGATACTATTGGTGCTGTGTCTTGGGTTTCCGATGTCGAAGAGCCGGGTTGTTCATCAGAAGAAGTCTCCTCAACGTGGTTCTCGCCGGCGCTGTCATCAGAATTCTGAACCACTTCACCTTTATCAGGAGCGCTCTCCGTTTTCAGATCCGCATCATCCACATCTACACCCGGAACAGAGGATGGCTGTTCAGGAACATCTGGTGCGATAGTCTCTGGTGGTGGGTCTGGCTGATCACCGAGGCTGAGTTGATCGGCCATCGCGTCCACGGTGCTTTGGGGCTCGCCGTCAGCGGTAGTCTTTGCTAGGGGCTCACCAGGTGGCCCTTCACTGTCGACGTTGTCGGGAGAATCTGTCACAGAATCTTTGGCTCCATCGGTATCTGTAGTACTAGGAACACTGTCTACCGTATCACATTGAGGTGTTGAGTTGTCTGGTTCTGGAAGAGCGTCTATGCTGAATCAGTATTGTGCTGCGAAGTCCAACAAAACCGAAACGTATCTAGTCATGTGATATTCTGCGCTACGATGATTGGACAAAGAGGAATACCAATAAAAGAATAGGGAAGTGAGCTCAAATGTCGCAAAGAGATTGAACTGAAGAGAGATGACTGATGACAGGCCTTATCAGTGATAGGGATGACGTGAGTCGCGGCAACGCATATTACATGCATCATTGCCCAACAAAACTCTGCCAGCGCATGGGGTAAATACGCTCACACGTGATGATAAGATGAGTCAAATAGGAGACCATTTTTTCCAAATCGGACGCAAGAGTTTGGAAAGGGTGGGCTTTAGTGTCCAGCGCAAGTAGGTAGAAGTCATGTGAGATAACAGCAGTACAAGAGAGAGAGAGAGCAAATGATCGAAAGAAAACGTACCTAAAGCATCTTCAGTCACTGTGGAGGACTGCGTCTCCGAGGTTTCATGAGCACCTGGAACGCTCTCGGGTTCTTCCACCTTTTCTTCCACATGCGCGTCTTTCACTTCTTCAGCTGCATGTTCATCTGGCGCACTGATAGTTTGCTCTTCAGAAGGCTCCGACGGGGATTCCTCAAGCACGATCGGCTTTTGATCCGAATCAGCAACACGCTCTGGGCTGCTGCTTGTTGTGTCAGCAACGGCGTCACAGTCAGCTTCCTCCTTGTTATCGACAGCCTGTTCCTCTGCTAGGGCTTCAGCCTGAGGGGCTCCATCCTGTAGGTCCTGCGAAGGTTCGGAGGACTTGCTGGGCGCGTCGTTAGGCGGAGATGCTACAAATCTTCAGTATTGGCACTAAACACAGAATCGTCGAGTTACCTTCGGTCTCACCCATTGGCTCTTGCATTGTCTGATCCTCCCCGTCAAGTTCTTCTTTCGTATGAGCATCCTCATCCTGTGCAGCTTCTTCTGATGCTGGGGACACTTCTTCACCCTGGACGTCAGACTTCTGTTGCGTGTCATTTGGGCAGTCAGCATCGTTTTGTACCTCTGCGGCTTCTTGAGGCGCATTTTCATGGGTGGTTTCATCAACGTGGACATCAGAATTACAATTGCCGCCATCTTTATCATCATTGTCCTGTGAAGCGGTGCTGTCGTTATTGTGCGTCTCAGCAGATTGGGCCGAAACATCTGGACTGTCTTGCTTTTTTGAGACGACAGAGTCCTGTTCGACAGAGCTGTCATGACCTTCCGCCGGGTTTAACTCGTTATCCTGATTTCCCTCAGCAGAGGTGGGTTCATCGGAAGTCCGAGGTGTGTTGCCGTCGTCAGTACTCTGTGGGGCAGCTCCTTTGGCTTCACTACTTTCATCCACGACAGCTTCATCCTTGTGGTCCCCAGTTGGATCCTCTGGAACCGCCTCTTTCTCTTCGATGTTTTGGGGAGTGGCCTCATCTTGGTGCGATTCCACTGTGGAAGGATCGTTCGGAGCACTCTCGCCAGACTTTACTTCATCACCAGTAGACTTGGCAACTGGTTTGTCGACACTTCCCTCCTCCTGCTCACAATCATTTTGGCTAATCTCATCGATAGAACTTTCGGGAGTGGACTCGTGATTGGCCATGTCCTCGGCTGTGTCCTCACTACAATTTGATTCTGGAGCTTCTTCTTCGCTTGATTGTTGCTCAGTTGTCTCAGGGACGTTCGTCTCGATATCCTTCGGGGGAGAATCGCCGCCTGACTCACCCTCTTGCGACTGGGAATCGTCATTGCCCGGCTCAGCTGTTTCTTCAGGTGACGAACCATCGCCGCTTGGTTCATTTTCTTGTGGCGGCGAGACTTCTTGGGTCTCTCCCGTTGTTGGTACTTCGATGGTTGCGGTCGATTCTTCAGGGCTATCGTTTTCCGGCATTTGATCTTGTGCAGGAGTGGATTGATCTTCTTGCGGTGCTTCTTCATGTACTACTGGTTCAGTCTTAGCGACCGCTCCCTCTTCAGATGGCGGGGCAGGATCATCTTCTCCTGTCGATGCATCGCTAGAACCCGGATTTGGAGGCGAGGTAGCTTCTTCTTCTGCCTCTTGACTTTTTTCGGCACCTTCTGTTGAACGCTCCTCGTTTGAGGGAGTAGGATCAGCGGTGACAACCTCGGCTGATACGTTTTCTGACTGTTCATCGCCAGGCTGTGGATTAGCTGGAGGTGCCTCCACCGGATCTTCGCTTGGAACATCACTTGATGATTCTTCAGGTGGGCTCGATTCAACCACCGAATCATTCGTGCTTGCCTCCACGGAAGTGTCTTTGGTGTTGTCCACATTAGCAGCAGCGTCGCCGGCCTTATCCGTTTCAGCAACGGTCTCTTCAGCAGTGCCTGTTTCAACGGGAGGTTCTTGAGTGCTGTCTGCCACAACAGGGGGCTCTACAGTACTGCCTTCTTCGGCGGGAGATCCTTCATTTATCTCTACATTAACGGGAGGTTCCTCAGCATTATCTGCTCCGGCAGGAGGAGCTTCAGCACTTTCCGTTTCGGCAGGTGACTCTTCAGTACCCTTGGCTTCGGCGGGGGGTTCTTCAGTACTCTCTGCGTCAACAGGAGGCTCCTCAATAGTCCCGGGTTCGACGGGAGGTTCTTCAACTGGCGTGGCTTCGGCAGGGGACTCTTCAGTACTCTTTGCTTCGGCAGGAGGTTCCTCAATAGTCTCAGGTTCGACAGCAGGTTCCTCAATAGTCTCGGGTTCGACAGGAGGCTCTTCAGCTGGCGTGGCTTCGGCGCTCTGTTCTGCAGGGGGTGGCTCCTCTGGACTCTCTGCTTCAACTGGCGTCTCTCCAGCGTCAGTCCCCTCAGCAGCCGCATCCTCAACAGGTGCGTCCCCGCTAGACTCTTGAATCTCTGCAGGAACTTCGCCACCTTGAGCGTCCGCATCGCCCTCTACTACTTCTGGCGTCGCTTCCTGATTCTCTGAAGGAGCTTCAGTGGTTTCTTCCGTTGTTGCTGGCTCAGGAACATTGGACTGTGCATCACCGGCATCACCAGCGTCAGAGGCCGGCTTCTCGTCAGTCTGGGAAGAGCCAGATCCTTTCTTGGCCTTCTTACTTTTCGACTTCTTTTCCTTCTCGTCCTGTTTCTTCTTCTTGCGGTCGTCAGACTTGCTAGCCTTCTTCTTAGAGGCCATGGGTGATGAGGGAGCTTTGTCAACAACCTTCTTTTCGTCCTTTTCTGCTTTTGAGAAACTGGAGGATCTCTCCCTCTTCTTGATGTTATCCACTGATTTCTTTCGCTCAATCTTGGCAGGTTTCTTTTCCTCTTTGGATGGCGGTGGTGGAGGTGCAGGTGGCGGTGTGTCCCTTATCCGCATGAAAGCATTAGGTTTGCCCTTGGTGAGAATTCTGGCCTTTCTTTTGTCTTTCTTCTTGTTGCTGCCAACACTGGCCGCGTCTGGATCTTTTACGTCAGGCGAAAAGTGGACAGATTTTTCGGTTGGGGATTTCGGGGTCTCCTGAGCTACCTGCTCGCACTCACCACTCTTCTCAGTCTCTACAGCAGGCGTAGAAGTTTGCTCTTCGGCTGGTGTCTCTACCTTGACCTCGGCAGGAGTTTCCGGTACAGTTTCGTCGGCGGGTTTGCTCACATCTTCGCTCGAAACTTCTGTTTGAACAGGTTCAGTGTCGACAGGGCTGGGAACAGCCTCGTCTTGTTTCACCTCTTTGATAGGCTCAGCCGGAGTCGGCGGTGTGTCATCTACTTTTTGTCCACCATCAGCCTCATTACCTCCAGGGGGTTCATCCTTTGCATCGGGTATCACAGTTGCCCCACTGTTGTCATTCGAACTATTGCTGGGTGGCTCACTCTGTTCCGGCTGGGGGGTGCTGGCGGGTGCGGACTCGCTACTCGCTTCTGGAGCTGCATCATCTGGAACTGACGGACCATCGGGTGTGCTTTCTTTTGGAGGCTCCTGTGCAGGTGCGTCCGGCAAAGTTTCCTCGGTGGCTGGAGGCTCGGGAGCCTCTACAGCGGGGGCATCGATCGGGACTCCAGATGGCCCTAGTACATTGTTATCTCATCACGTCCTTGTGGATCGCGATTGGTCGCAGTTAACATACCGGCCTCCGACTCGTCCTCGTCACTGTCATCAATGACTTGCTCAACGCCCGGGTGATAGAAAGTCGGCGCAGAAGGTAAAACTATTCGCCGGTATACAGGTTGTTGCGGAGCGCTAGAATTCGAGTAGAAGGGTCTATCCGGCTCATGAGAGCTGGCAAAGGGGTCCCTCCAAGGAGAAATGCTCACTTGAGCAAAATGCCGACTCATTGTCAGGCAAAAGGGCGGGATTGAGAGTCGAAGGCGACCAAAGATTCGATAAGTTGTGTTACTAGCTATGTCCTAAAGCTCATTCGAGCCATTGCGTATGTATTTGACAATAGAAGCCGACACGCAATACGGCATCAAATGTGGAGTGCGGGATCTCGCCTTGGGGAAGCGAATAGGGACAGAAGACATAAGAAAGGTGTAATTGTGGAAGTAGTCGTGGCTCCACGAGACGATAGGGGAAAAGTCTAAAACATGGACGAAAGCGACATGCAGGGAGCCGTCACGAGACGGAATCTGAGCAAGTGTGGAGTGGAGTAGTCGGGTTGAAGCCTTAGGCACAGGCCATTGGAGCATACTGTAAGCCTCACGCTGGAGCGAGCCAGTGCTGTTCCGCCGTGGGCAGGGCATTGGGACTTAACCTTGGCTTGCGATTATTGGTGCCACGTCGGAGAACGCACTCATAGCTCTCAATCAGAGTATGTGAGCCATAAAGTGGGCTACGATCGCTTAGACCAAGTCCCACACCAGCTAGCTGCAAGCCATACCGGCTTCTAGTCGTGGTGATGCAGCATTGGTACCCCCAACGGTCGGGAAGGTTTCACGTCGGCCATTGTCGGGCATGGAGCAGATGGTGGAGTGTGGGATTTGGGCAGCTATTCGGGCCATATATGCAAGGGCACACATATCCGGTAGCATTGGAGGGATGAGTAGTGAGGCGGAGGGAGGTTACGGAGTAGAAGTGAGGTAATTGATGAAGTCTGATGTGTGTCGGCCTGTCATTCGTTCGTTTGCACTGCCAACCAGGGGACAGCCCGGCCTGGTCTAGTTCCCTTCTTCCCCGCGGCTCCGCCCGACGCTTACGGAAACACATCATATCTACGGAAGTACTATCTATGTACATAGTATATGCAGTTGACGAGTACAAAGACAACTCGACGTTCGGCCCCTCACGTGTGCGTGGAAGTTTGTCCAGGTGGTGTTGTATCGCTGTATCGTGGGTTGTGCACATGGCAACTTCGATTCCTACGGAGCCGTCAATGCCTTACGTGCATACAACCAACTGTCTGCTCAATTATCAGCGCGGTTATCCAGCTTCGAGAAAATACACGGATTGGTTAAGCCGAGCGTCGAATTGATAGTACCAACGTGTTCTCCATCTGTTTGGCGTGGGATGTGGCGCTCATGTCGTGCACTCACACTCACACACAACAGCGGGGATGAACTTGTTCACTGTCGGCATATTAACCTCTTTCGGCGCGGATTCTGGTGACGGCATATTCCATGCATATCAATCACATGATCCCTTCAAAGTATACTGTAGACTGGTTCCTCAACAGTAGTTGTAATGGTCAATACGTGCTAACAGAAATTATCACTAGTCGTGCAACTCACTCTGGAAGGGAAACCCCTGAATCCGCCCTGTCTTCACCGCTTAATTATATCGTATTCCCACAATCTTCACACTCAATTTCGCCGATTTCTTGCGGTTCTTCTTCTTCGATCTTCTTCGATGAGGCTGCTTGCTCTTGCTCCACAGCATCTAACCGCATAAAGCTACCGCCTCGAGCCGTATTATCCATCGCACATTGATACATGGATCGAAGCATTCGGCCCTCCATTTTGCTAATGAAGATACCGGTCAAGAAGCCGTCGCTGCGCTAGAATTGGGCTGGCCCTCCACAACCCTCTTCTCACTGGTCGAATATTCCACCATACTGTCCTCCGAGCCCAAGGCATAGATAATATGACAGCCACCACGCATGCCAGTTGCTTTCAGGCTCACTTCTTATCGATGCCCAAAAATCCCATCGCTCCTGCTCCTACTCCTACTGACCATTGACACCAGTTCAATAATTGTGCTCCGCGATTCGTCGAAAGTGTGATCACGTACTTCTTACCCATGTACTCTCGCTCATACTCCCGCCTGTTCGAACATCTTCGTTTGATTTCGATGGGGCTTCGAGAGTATACTGTGAATCAGTACCGACAACGACTATAGTTTCATATCCTCCATCCTCCGATAACGCAATGAAGAAGTTCACCGTATTTTCGCTCTTTGCAAGAGATAACTAGCGGCTAGCTGGGCTTCGATAAGGGGGCACCCAGGCTCTTACATAGTCTGCCGAGTCCTTGGGCCCCAACCCGCAAATTTTGAACTTTCTTTGAAGCTCCCGCGCGGTTCATGTCCGATGGTTTGGATAGGATGTTTGACGTAATTCTTGGAGGCCGATCTAACTGCTGAACCCTCGCTGTGCCTGGCGGCCCTATTTACGCCGACTATTTCCCCCATGGTCAGATCACGAGTAACTTTCCCTGAAGCGGTGAGCTCATTGGGGATTTTTGTGTCTATTAATTGCCGCGAACGTTAGTTTAGGGATCGATTTCTTTTACTTGTGTGATTGAAGTGTATCGCATGTTTGGTGTAGAGACGTAAGGAGAAGTATTCTGATTTGATTGATCAGAAAAGAGAGTACTCTGTAAATGATCATTGATACTAGCGCTCGCATCATTTTACCATCTCACTACACGCAGGGAAAAACCAGACAGTTTTTCATCATAGGAAATTATCCCAGTCTTTTAGCTCGCGACTGGCTAAACGCATACTTAACTTTATATATTAATACTGTACTGCCCGCTTCCAACTACAGAACATAAAAACCCATCATCTACTCCAACCCCCAAAGACACCATATCCCCCCAAATCCCACGCTTCACTCATAAAAAACCCATACAAATACAAACAACCACTGCAACACAACCCAACACCACTCACCCACGCGCAAGAAAGCAAGCAAGCAAGCAAGCAATCAAGCAACAAAACATCCAAAACAACCCACCCCCACAAAAACAATAAAACCACGCCAACACTTGCCCTCCCCACCATCATCAACCCCACCACTGCCATCTAATCTCCCCACAAGTACTCCGTACCCAAAGTACCCCAAACACCCTAAACACCCCAAACACCCCAAAACTCTATTCCCCCTTCCCCAAACCACTATATACTGACTTAAATCCACGTCCCACCCCCCACCTTCTTTCCCCTCCCCACTCCTCACACCCACGCAGCAGCCCACCTCAAGATCCCCCACTCACTGGATGTGAAACCGCATAAACCATCCACTTCCCTATGATAGTTTCCAGCCGAGACGCTAGGGATTGAGACCTATTACATATCGCGCTAGACACCGGTAAATCAGACTCGGACTCGAATCCAGACTCGAGTGTGGTTGAGCGCTGGGATATCTTTACCTTGGACGCGGAGTGATGTTAATTTTCCCGATGGTAGAAAATGAAAGGAGAGGAAAAGAGAGGAAGAAGGGAGGAGAGGAGAAGAAAAGATATATCTTCCACTTCCCACTCTACATCTAGCAATAAACTTGGTTGGGAATCACATCCATCTGACCACATGCACTTTAGAGACAAGACGAGACAAGGGGGTAATGACACTTGCTTGGTAAGGCCTTACTTGACAAAATTCACAACAAGGAATAGATGCCTTATTGATAGGGACTAATAGGTGGATAGGGATTTCAACGCGCTGGAATATGTATTATACATGTAAATAGTCAAATTAATGTATAGTAATTGCATTATCATATCTTTTGCAGCTACGCCGATAATAGCGTTAGTGTCATGGAGCATTCTGCGCCTGATCGGGTCCAATACTGGAACCCAGGCCCTGTTCAGTCGAAAATCAACGATCAGTAGCGTCATAGAAATAAATCAACGTCGAGTAATCAATCAGCCAGCAATTACGTGATTGGTAACGTGATCAGTATCGTGATCAGTATCGTTAACAGTATCGTCATACATACGGAGTAGAGCTCCCATGGCTGAGAAGTATTCACATGTTTTAGCATGTGAATAGAGCGTAGCATATAAGCAACCACCAAATACCATCCTCCCTCTATCACGCACGTATGTTAGAGTACGTGAGTACTCTGTAAATCACAGTGAATCACAGTGAAAAAGCATAGTTGTTAGAGGATTTGACTACTAGTCGCTATTTGTATAGTGCTACTACTAGAATAGATATATAGCTACAGAGTACTACTCGTCTATATACCATAGTTCAGATAAATCTATACGATACTAAGTAGGGGGGGGGGTACTCAGAAAGTCATTGATCAAATAGCGTATAGATCACTACCTTATTAGCCCAAAGGCCTCAGCATCTCCACCTAGTATAGACGTGTCAAAAAAACGAGATTATTGATTATTCAATACTAGTACGTATTTGTTTACCATCTACGGCCCTGAATAGTCTCCACTCACCAACCTACAGTAGCCTGATCGAGCGTAGAAAACTTCGTAGATCTGCGACTGAACAGAGCCCCAATTAAGCTCCCCAAATAATATGAGCGCTAAGCAGCATGCTCGCCGATCAACATCAGTTTGCTCCATATCTCCTCAATGTCTCTTCTAGTGTCACCGTGACTCCTTCCTCCGTTCTTCGGAAGATGGGTTTGATGGATGCAGAGCAAGTATACATTTTATCACGCCACCTATCCGTGTTAGCCTTTTCTTTCCAACATTACTGGGTTTAGTGACAACCTGCGTATCAAGGTTCTTCTCTCATCTACGACTAATTCTAACGCCTCTCGCACAAGGTCAGGGCCACTGCGGGTCGGCCATCCTTTCTGTAGGTGATGGCGACACAATGTACCACGCTTTTCTTCTAGCCGCTGCTTTAACCTCTTGATATGCTCAAGCCTCGTGCGCCCACTAGTTATCTGTGGCGATTACAAAACGTACAAGGAAGTAGCACTGAAGTTAAATTTAAAGTTATGTATCCTGCTCCCTATGTAGCGCATCTAGGACCTTAGCAACACTGCGATATCGGTTTCTTGTACGCCCGAAAACTAATTCAACACCAAGGAGAGCCTGTTTATAGAAGAGCCTTGCCTTTTTTGTTCTGCCGATCTGCTGGAAGACAGTTGCCATGTTCAGAGCTATGTTAAGTGCTAGTATATATGTCTTCACTGTTTGTTAGTTAAGTGCCTTCTCTTTGCCTTGCCGCGCTCGCAAGTACATCTTCTCTGCCTCGTCAAGCCGTCCTATGGATTTGTAGAGCCTGCCTAAGTTGTTGACTGTATCAAGTGTTGACGTGTGCTCTAGTCCCCATACCTTCTCTCTTCCCTCTAGCGCTCGCCGGTTCATCGCCTCGGCCTCTTCGTATTTTCTCTGGGACTCCAGCACCAACGCTAGATTGCTCACGCTGCTTAGCGTCGAGGGGTGCTCTTTCCCCAGCGCCTTCTCTCTTCCTTCTAGTGCCCGCCGAAACATCTCCTCTGCCTCGTCTAGCTTGCCCTGTTCGTGACATAGGAGGCCCAGGTTATGGTCTGTGTCAAGCTCACGTGCCTTCTCCTTTTCTTCAAACTCAACAGAAGAGGACGTGAGAATGGAACTATTATCGAATTCCAACGGCACGGATCTTAGTGAGCCACCAGATCGAATTCCCTGGGCTTTTGATGACCCCAAAGCATCCTCATTTGAGCTCGGAATGTCCCGAGGCAAGGAGAATGTAGCGATCTGTTCTTGGTGGAAGGCCATGTGGTGGTTATGAAGACCGTTCGAGAAGGATACTTCAAGATCCTGCAGTACCACTGATCAGGTGGACTGACTCGGTACGGCCATCACAGCAGAACCTTCACTCGATAGTACAAGCAAACCCACCAGCGTCCTTGTCCCCTGACCCAAGAAAGCGATTTTTCTTCCGAGAAAGAGTGAAGTTTACAATGAAGAGGCAGAATCTAAAGGAGCGAATGGATGTCTTACGTAAAAGCATTGAAACACTCGCCGGTTGGATGATGGACCGTCCAGGCAGTGGTGCAAGGTCAAATTTTCGGCCCCCCTCGCGTCTATCAGGGAAAATGCTTGCAAGGTGCATAAGGTCTTGCTACCGCACTGGTGTGCGTCACATACGCCACATCGAGTTGAGATCCTCCTCGAAGAGAGATTACACAGGCAGAAGCGTGGCCGTCAATCGCCAAAAGGTTTTTTGGAGCCCCTTGCCACCGCGGACCACTTTGCACTCTGCTTAGACGAACACTTGCCCAACACAAGATGGCTGGCGACTGAGTTTCGAGTTATTGAACTGCCTAAAAGGTATTATCTTCCTTTATCGTACGTATACGACATGAAAAGCTAATACATCTTACTGAAGTACTACAAGCACAGTCACTTTCACAGTAACACCTGCCACTCAAAACAACAATACACCGTATTCAAATCCATCACAGCTTGGTGAGGTTGTTGAGATCTGTTCATATCTCCAGCAAAGAACCGACCCCGTAGTCGGATTCTGCCTCGACGATTCCAATAAGCTTCGCGCATATCCAGGAGATTTCGGTCAAGTTCGCCATGCGGCGCAAGAACTCACTTTAACGCAGATACTACCTCAGCTTCCTCGAAAACTGGCAAACGGTGACGTTTACCGACTCGCTATTACGTTAGCAGCGTCGGTGCTGCAGTTGATCGAGACTCCTTGGTTAGATGTGGGTTGGAACCAGAGTGCTATTATTTTCACGAGACTCTGCTCGAATATCACCGGAAATGTTGACATCAAGTATCCACTGCTAACCAAGGAGTTCACCCCAAGTATGCTTTGCACATCGCGATCATATTGAGAAATATACTGAAGTACTTAGGTGCCCACACCACGCCACCAAAAAACACAGCGGCCGTAATGAGAGAGCAAAGAACATTACTTACATTGGGAATTATGCTTTTGGAGATCAATTCCGCCAAATCCCTTGAATCGATCCGAATACCACAAGACCTTGGAAGCAGCCAAACCCCTAACAATGACTCGGACCTCCTCACAGCACATCGATGGCTGCTTGACCAAGAAACGCAAGGAAACATAAGTCATGGTTTTTTAACCGCAATCACGAGCTGTTTGCAAGCATATCTCAATCCACGCGCCGACTTCTCGGACCCAGAGTTTTGTCGGCACATTGAGGAAACAGTAATTAAACCACTCGAGACAGAGATGCAGTGCTTGCTTTATGGGCTATAGACTTGATGGAAAAGGATATTCAATTCAATTTCCTAGTGAATAAAGCTCATGTGTGCCATTCCACATTCGTGGCTTGTTGTAATAACAAAAGAAAATTGGATTATCTTGAGTTCACAGCATCTCTCACACTGAAATAGCTGGATGGTGCTTGCTTGTCCTTATCGGCTAGTTTTGCCTCTGGATCATTCCCAGTGAGCTTACAAATAGTTACCCCACCCCGCGTTATTTGAGCCAGCGGCTTTGTCAAGTCCACCTTCTGTACCCGAGAAGGATTGTTGGCTATGGCTGGTGTGCTACAGAATCAGAGAAAAGTACGAGGCGGCGGAGGAGATTGAACCGGCAAGTGTTTAAGCGATTTCCTTAATGCGGGACTGCTGTAAGCTACGAGGACAAGTCCTAGGTCCTCGTCACCCCCACACTGTATCATCTCAGAAATCTCTTCCGACATGGCCGCTGGAGACCCCGCGCCGGCCCTAACCTTGTGCCGATGGCAAGATTCTATCGGTTTGGTGAAGAAGCGTAGGACGGTTCGTGACAAAGCAAGCTGATGCTTACACGTAAGTTATTAGAAGGTGTGGTAAGAGCTTGTACGGGCTCTGTATTATGCGCTAGATCCGCACTAGGGGAGCTATATTAGTGTTGGAAGGGGTATATTCTTAGTAAATAGATAGGGTACTATACATATATAAATCTAGAGCATATATTATATAGAAGTGTAACATGAATCCCAAGGTGTGACGTTTAATATCCTATATTCTTCCCAGTGTTGAGTTTACAGAACGTTTGTAAATGTACCATCATAAGTTGTGTAACGATGATAATTAAAACCTTCAGACAACCCCAACCCCTCACGAACTAATCACCCAATCAACCCCAAAAACCCACCTCCTCCCCTCAACCCCAACCCCAACATCCCAAACCGGCGCCCGAATCCCCACCACACTCCCCACCTCCACATTTGCCTTTCCCCCTCCACCTACCCCCCTTCGCCTGCCCTCGCCTCCCCGTCCCGCAAGCACAACTCCAACGACCCCCTCCCCCTCCCTCCCAGATCCATCCCAACCCAACCCTAAACCCAAACCCCCACCATCCACCCCCCCAACCACAAACAAAACACCACTACCCCCCGCCCCCACTCCCACCTCTCCGCCCCCCCGCGACGACCAAACACACCCAACACGCACCCTCAACTTAACCCCATCGTCTCTATCGCGAGACTCCTGTACAACGCCACCACCATCACCACCGCCACTGACAACATGACGCGCCGCATAGCCCCCATCCGCAGCCTCGATGATCCAAGACTGCAGCGTAGAAGCCAGGCCGTTGGGGAGATACTTTCCCTTTTTACGGGAGGGCGAGAAAGTTTCCGGGAGGGGGGTAAGATGGTGGGGTTTTGAGGGGGAGGGGGAGGATGGGGGGAGGATGAAGGAGGGGCGGTAGGGTGTTGTTGCTATAGCTCCTGCTCCTGCTGCTGATGCTTTTTTTGTTGATGTGGTTGTGGTTGTGGTTGTTGTGGGCGTAGGTGTAAAAGTAAGATTCGAGGTATTGTTGAATCTTGAGGGGGTTTTCGGAGGAGGCATTTTGAAGCGGTGGGATGAGATTGGGGGTTTGGATGAGGAGGGGGTTTGGTGTTGGTGGTGATAGTGGTGTTGTTGTCGGGCCGGTGTTTTAGAGGAGGGAAGAGGACGATGGGGTGTATGTAGGCGTTGGTATTGGTTTTGGATTGTTGAACAAGGTCGAGGTTGAGGTTGAGGTGGAGATGACGATATTGGATTCAGTGTAATCCGTCGTCTCTTATGCATTTCTTCCGTAACAAAGAGGATTTCATCATCATCATCATCATCATCGTCACCACCTTCATCACCACCTTCATCACCGTCGTCGTCTTTGTCGTCGCCATAACCCACTTCACCCCCATCACCATCCACTCCACACACCCCTCTCCCTACAACTCCCCGCCCCTCAACACTCTGCACCACACCACCACCACCCCCCACAGCAAACGACGAACAAGGCGATCCCCCCTCAATACTCTCCACCCCACCACTCAAAACACCCCGCCTACCCCCCTCTTCCCTCCCCCCAAAAACAAACCTCCTCGCAGACGCAACTCTCCCCCCCTCCCCACCCGCCAGACTCACCCCCCCCTCAGACCCACCCGTCTCTTTCGCCCCAGATGTCCACGCATGCGCATGTGCGAAAAGGCCCTGCCGTAAACTGGTCTGCGGTCTGGATTGTTTCTGCGTTGATGGTGGCGCGGGCGCGAGGAAGCGGTGCGGTGAAGGCGTGTGGATGGGCATTATGATGCATGGCATTGATTTTGGAAGCGCGAGTTGGGGATCTTGTAATAAGCAAGCGGGGCGTTGATGGTGTTGGTGTGGTGTGGGTTGTGGCGTGGGTATCGCGCTCGCGTTAGATGCGAAGGACGGTGGAAGAAGTGGTCGCGATCGATGACGCGACAGTTCGACGCGATATCACGTGGTATAACTTCTCCCGCTGAACGTTACTCGCACAGTGCTTCTACAATCACCGACCTGACAAAATTTCAACAATCATGTAAAAGAGGAAACAAACTTTTCACTTGAAAAAGACGCATTATTATTTTGCCATGGGTTCAAAGAAAACAGACCAAGACGAAGTTGAGCACAGTCTACCGGATTTCCCATGTCGCTACACGACAGTCGTCAACACACGAGTAGCCCACTGCAAGAGATCCTGACCACGTATCAATCATCCAATTGCCATCACAATTCATCCCAGAGGAGCTTTCCCAATTGATTCACACTCTCAACTTCGGTCCACCAACTTACAATGCAGTTCTACCGCATCCGCGCGTCCAGGCCCTGCAAGTCTCTCTCGAGCTCATTGCCTTGCCATCCCCCCTGCATGACAGCCTCCGTTGGTCTGGGGTCTTCATACCCACTACGGTCGTAGTTGTTGGGTATCGGCACGGTCTGTTGCTGTTGCTGTCCCGCGCCCTGCCCACCAGGCTGTACTCGCACAGACTGGCGGAAGCGATTAACTTCTTGCAGAATCATCTTCTTCATCTCACTAATGTCTTCCACGACTTCAAAGTGGAAGTCAAAGGTCGTTGGGCATGAAGGCTCGTCTGAAGCGTCATGCCAGATGTGGAGGTATCGGTGCTCGAGCGCCTCCTCGACTGAAATGCGCTGCGAAGGATCAAAAGCAAGCATGCGGTCTAGAAGGTCGAGCGCATCGGGATTGGCTTGACGGAAGAGCGATTGGAAAGACACCTTTTGCATGTAAGGCAGGTTGCGAACGTAGTCTTGGGCACGGGGCGAGCCAATGCGCGACAACGTCTCTTCGCTAGGCGTTCCTAGGTAGTGTAGGATCTGGTTTAATTGGTCGACGTAATCACGTCCCTTGAAGAAAGGCTTGCCGCCTAACAGCTCAGCGAGGATGCAGCCCACCGACCATACGTCAACTACATGTGGTTAGCAAATTCGTCTCAGGTAGGATTGAACACTGTGAAGAGAGTGGCTGGGCGACTTCAAGCATGATGGTTTCCAGGACATCGGGAGCAAGAAATAGGACTAAAAAAAGCATGCTACAGGAAAGCGTGATACAGGAAGGGTTGGACGTACTGGCTTTGGTGTAACTTTGGAAGCTCAACATGATCTCGGGTGCTCGATACCACCGGGTAGCCACATACTCTGTCATATACCCCGCATTCTCCTCGGGGTCCATGGAGAAGCCTCTGGCCAACCCAAAATCACAAATCTTGAGCTCGCAGTCGGCGTTGACGAGGAGATTGCCGGGCTTGAGGTCACGGTGAAGCACGTTTGCCGAGTGGATGTACTTTAGACCGCACAGGATCTGGTAAATGAACGACTGGAAGTGCGCATCGGTGAGCGGCTGGCCAGAACGGATGATGGCTGCCAGGTCGCATTCCATGAGCTCTGTATGATTATCAGCGATGGCGTGCAGCTGTCATGTGCGGCGCGGGGAGGTACCCTCGTAGAGATAGCATTCGTTGAAGTTGTCCGGGCGGGGAATATCCATGTCGTACAGGCATGTTATCTGCATCACACACTCAGCATCGGCACGCTCTGTTCGAGCAAAAGGTAGGAAGAAGGTGCGGGGCAGTCATACATTGCGATGTCCTGCGGCCGTGTTAGTGCACGTCGAATGGCGGCGGATGTAGCAACTTGCCTCTGAAGTGCTGGAGCAGCTTGATCTCACGCAGGGCACGCTTGGCGAGAATCTTCTTGCTGAAGACGTTGGTGACCTTTTTGATGGCGACGCCCTCGCCCGTCTGGTTGTTCGTGGCGGCACTGGGCGGCGACCCCGTCAGTACGTACTACTACAGGAACAGGAAGAGCTGGCGGGACCCTACCAGACGATGCCGTAGGCACCTTGACCCAGCTCCTTTGTCACATTGTACCGTTCGTCGACGATGAACTCCTGGTTGAAGACTTTGAACACCTTGCGGCCTGCAAGGTCAGACATGGCGGCACTGAGCTTCGGGCGAGCGAGATCCGGTCAATCGAATCAGTTGGAGGACGAAGCGGAAGCGGAAGCGGGAGCGCGAGCGGGAGCGGGGGCGGGAGCTGAAGAGCGAGAGAAAGAGGAAAAAAGGCGGCCAAAGCAGACTCGGGCGTCGTCAGGCAGCAGGGAGGGGAGAAATACAGCCAAGTAAGAGTGTGTATGAAGAAGTATGGTGTGCACGTCTAGGCGCGCGGCGAAGGATATTCGTGTGATGACTGCGGGGGTCCAACTGTCCAAGCGGCTGGTGACGCAAAGCGAGATTGAGCACGGCAGAATGCGCCTTGCGAGGCAGAAAGACTATCTCTGTAAAGATTGGCAGGGCCTGATTACAATGTCCAGTAGTAGTATGTGGTGCATGCGATGATGGAGAGGGGAGAGGCAACAGGCGGTGCTGCCGTGCTGCCTCCAGTCTTTGCGCTGTCGAGGGGCATCGCGGGGTATCTTTGGCCACTCACACGGCACATCTTGCAGCACAACAAGCCATCAATTCCTCTTCAGCTGAGGGTGGATGATGATCCGCGCAAACCGCTTTCATCGGCACGCCCCTGAGGTCTGACAGAACTGACGTTGACAGTTGATTCCAATTGCACGCTATCTATCAGCCTGTCTGCCTGTCAACCTCTCGGTCGGTCCGTCGTCTGTCTGTCAGTTCATCGCCTCCACCCTGTTTGGCTCCGGTGGGACATTGGTAATCAACGATGAATGACATGCTTCATACAAAAGGAGCCTCTGTGCCAGTCTGTATTGATGGACGAAAAAACTTGCTTTGTTCGACCGGTTACATCGGCTGCTAGTATCTACCAAGTACATATGCAAACACCGCGCGCTATGTATGCTACCGAGAGGACTTTATACATGAGGAATTATCCGCAGGAGTTGATCTCCGCATATCCAATCCATGCCTCTACACGCCCTCCCACCCTCCTTGATCTTCTCCTACCATGCAAATCATCAAAAAACGCCGAGGTATCATCCATCATCCGATGCAAACGTCGTCCCAAAGCACATGCTGCCCACTAGATTAATCAGAGTAACCCCCACCTGTAGTGCCCTCACCAGAACGCCTTGTAAATGTTCGTGTAAATGTTGCTCGTTATATCTCATAAGAAAAGCGTCGTCGCGATCCATCCGACCCTTCCACGGGCGAAATGGGTGACAGGAACGAGTCCTCAGCTTCCAAGTACTTGCCGTCCCGAGGTGTTCGAGGTTTAGGTAGCTGGAAGAATGTGTCGTTTGCTTCGAGGCTTGCTCCGTCGCGCGGTGGGCGTGGTGTCATGGGAGATACTGGGAATCTCCTATTCACCATGGTGACATCAGCAGCCGATATAGGCGCAGGTCTTCTCGGCGCTTCTTGTGACGTGGGGGCTGCATCCGTGGGCCCGTTCGGGTCGACTCCATTGATTCGCGCTTCACGGACCATCATCGTCTCTTTTTCCGACAGTTGCCGCCCTCCCGCTTCCACAGAGGTTGGGACATCGCCTGGCATTTCGAAAACCTGTCGTTCTGTATCCTCGGCCTCCACGAGCGGACTGGGGAGACCGGGAGTTGTGGGCGTGCTGGGATCTCTCTCCTTGTGTTCGGCTGGCAGCTCGGCCTTGGGGAATACGTTGGTGCCTTCTTCGGGGTCGCTAGTCGGTGACGAAGTTCGCTTTTCCGAAGACTCGTTCTTGTCCTTCTTTTCTGCAGCCGCCCCTTGTGCTGCGTATGTCTCTATGATTGCCTCAAGCTTGTGCTTTTGTCGCCTACGCCAGAACCACCATACCGTGCCGCATATGACAAATATGATACTAAAACCGACGCCCAACGCAATACCGACGATGGCTACAGTACTGAGGGGCTTCGTTTCCTTGACCATCAATGTGCTGGTCCCATATTGGGTCGAGTAGTACGGAACGATATTCTTGGGTTTGTAAGACCAGTCAAGGGCATAGACAGAGAAGTTCTGGCGCTCCCAATCCACGTGCAAATACGCTTCTTGTAAAAAAGCTCTCCCGAGCACGAATTGGTCCTCCTTTTCGCCGCGCCGAATAGGAAAGTAGTTGCGCGTGGTGTTGATACCTCTGTAGGGCGCGCTGGCTTGGAGATCAAAAGCGCTATACGGCAACGTGATGTCGATAGTCGTGTTGGTAGTGAATTTCTGTCCAAGACTGAAGGTAATACTGGGGTTTTCCGCTTTCAATGTCTGATGCAAAAGGTCATCCACGAGGTATAGCGATGTAGTTTCGTCGTATTTCAGCCCAAAAGTTCGCTCAAAGGCCTCGCAAACCGTTTTGGGCAGCCACAACTCGGCGACGGTGGAGTCGATGTACATGGTGAAGGCGTCTTGGGCGAGAAGATTGACGTTGGTTTTAGTCGCGCTGGATGCCTTGATGCCGACCACCCCCACAACGATGTCTCGTTCATTGTCTGCTGCGAAGCCAAAGGTCAGATCGTTTGGGATGATGCGAGAAGAGTCGAAGCCACCAAGGGTCAGGCTGGAGAGAACGATGGCGCCGTCTGCAGCTGTTAGCAAAAGCCGGGGTCGCGTGAAAGCTCAGGCGCATACGATATTTGTTCCCAGCCGTGTAGCCAAACGATAGACTCGGGATTTGCTTCTGCTCGAACAGCATGGACATGTAGCTTGGCGAAGGGTCGGTGAAGGCGGTGAAGTTGGTGGGCTTGGGATTGACACCAAAGTGGCCGAGCCAGAAGTTGGGCGAGATGATGGTGCCGACCGTGGTGTTCTTGAGGGCGACAGTTTCTTCGCCCTTGCCCCCCAGTCCAATCGTCTCCCAGCCGTAGAAGCCATTGCCGACCAAGCCCAAGTTCTTCTCCGTCCACAATTGGAAAAAGCCGTTGTCTTTCCATGAGGTTGATGCATTCGTGTCATACGTGCGCCCGCGACCATCGAAACATGTGCCATTCTGCGTTCCATTCTCCATGCACGCAGACTTGTCGACGAGCCACGTCTGCTGGCTGGCGGTCGAGACTATGACCCGATTGATCTGATCTGGGGAGCCACTTCGCAAGGTAATGGTGTTCCAGCTCCCGTCGATGCCCATCCAATTCTGGTCGGGCGCAACAGAAATGGGCGCCGGGATTTTGGCAGCGCGCGCCTCCAGAGCATCGGCGAGACATGGTGGAATGAGGGCGAGGGCGAACACCAGCGCAAAGGCGCGAAGTAGGGCGGAGAGGGAGCAAACACGGCGGGAATGGATCATGATGGTCGACTAAGCAACCACTGGATGGCCGACGTTTGCACTCAGCCTGGGCCGGGCATCACCACTAGACATGTCGATGCCACGCCAGGCGAAACGAAGAAGTGAAGAAGCAAAACGCAAGATGCGAAGAAACGGCGAGGGCCACAGAGAGGACTCGGGGTGGTGTTGAGCCAGATTGCGACGGGGGGGTTTTCCTCAGCCGAGCCTCTAGCCTAGCACAAAAGGTGGCCAAGGGTTATATTGCATCCTTTGTCGCTCAACAAGCCGTAGCGTACGGAGTAGATAGATGGATGGTGGATGAGACCCCGTACACATGGTCTCTGGGCGGACGAGGCACGAGGGATAGATGGGGCAACCCTCGAGTCACGTCAAGCCTCCGACGATCTCTTGAAGTCGAATTGTTATCATCTTTGAGAGATGATAGTTAATACACACCCGCCGCAACAGTTGGATCTATGCTGCCTGTGTTGGCTCTGTTCTATTCCAAGCCAGTCCAAGCAGCCCTTTTCAGCCGGCATTTCTCCCGCCATATTGTATGAGAAAATGTTTGCACATGTCGCTCAACTTTAGCCATTCAATCGGTTCATCTAGAGCAACGCACTCCCTGTCTGAGCACCTGGACAGGGAGAGAAGAGGGGCGATTGACGCTGCAACCCGCCGTTGTGCACTACCAAGTACGGAGTACATAGTGATACTTCGTACGCTCTAACGCCCTCACGCCCTCTCCTCCCACTCGGCACGGCCGCAAGCTGACGGACGGGTGCTCCGTCGACATACCCAATCACCATCAGCTGTTCCGCCGAGAGAGCGAGAGAGAGCAGGGGCAAACTGTTGACAAGCTGTTGTCGGGACCGCGAGGCCTCGAATCCATATGGCTGGAGCCGGTATCTAGAGCGCTGGCGCCGCATCTCACCTGCATGTCCAACGTGGCGTACGTGGTAGTGGTATCCAGTGATGGTGGTGTGGTGTGTGGGTTGTTGGAGTGGTGGTGGTGGTGGTGTCGACTCTGTTGATGAGCCAGCCACCCAGCCCATAACTATGCATGAGACACAATTACGGAGTAAATCTCCACCAAATCGATGACGATGGGTCCTTCGCAAGGAACACCATCGCGGCAGCCCGCAGGCGTTGAACGCTTGTGGAACACATGTCAAGTGTTAAATACATCCACCTATCGTTGTTGGCATTACACCCCAAAGTCACCTAGTAATGTACGATCTTTCCCGTGATAGGCTAGTAATTCTGGGAAACCCCAGTATCTGCCCCAGTACCATCTCCGCGGTGGCTTCAAGCGTTAAGAGACACCAGGCATGATTTGTACACAGTGCGAAGTACTCATCCATAGGTAGTAGCCTTGGGCCGTCTGCAAGCCTCCCAAGCGTCAAGTCGAGTGTATTGTACGAAGGACGACGGGTTGAGCCCCGGCGATACCGCCGAAGAGCCGCCTTTCTAAAGTAGTGATACCTCCTTTGCTCTCACTTGCATTTCTTGTTCACGCTCGTTACAGTGAGTGATTTTTCTTGAAGTGTTATTAGTGTCTGCGTCAGCAACACTGGGGGAGCCATGTATGGCGTGTGGGCGACCATCACTCTGTGCATATGGAGTTTGTCGATATTATCGTCAGCTGCGTTCCGCATTGGTGGTACAGGTACGAGGATTCCCGGCATCGCGTTCCTTTGTATGCTAATCAAGCCCCAAAGCTTCATATGCAAACACTACTTCAACAAACTCCGACTACTACGCGAGGCCAACCGGAAAAGTTCCCCTCGGACCATCAGCCTCGAAGAACCGTAACAACTCCCAGAATGCAAACTCATCATGTACCGTCAACATTCACAACGCACAATTGGAGTGGTGGTATGCAGCAACCTACATGCACATCGTTGGAACTTTGACCACAAAAGCTCAAAATTTCACCGATGGCCGATATCTCACCCTGCTCCCGGCGACAACGACTTTCGATGTCTCCTCTGCCATTTCCAATGAGATTGCCTCTACCGAAACGTCGACTTACGATTCCGAGTTCGACGCCTTTTGGACCCTCCTCGACAAATACACAATAATACCTACAGCAGCAGCTACATCCATTGTGACTCGACATTCGGCGACTCCGTTACCATCGGGCAACATTATTCGCTCAACTGACTACTCGTCATACATAGTATACAACAATAGCCGTTTATCTGCATCTGTTACTTTTGCTGGTGTGGCAAATGCTACTTCTACAATAACTTCTGCTACCCCATTCGTTTACATGACCGCATACGAAGTGGAGTCTGCCTTGAATGGAACCACCTCAACGGAAACAGTCCATCTGGATCGACCATCTGCTTTTGAGTACGCCCTAAAAGGCGTAGAGAGCTCTGCATCGGCAACAGGCACTGTTCCGGCAACTTTCATCCAGAACATACCACAATCCTCGTGCGTACCTGGAGTCGTCTATGCAACTGTAACTGTTCTAGTTGTATTGGACCTATCCTATATACATATTCCTCGCTTCAATCCGTTTGTTGTCCATTTCGAGTCTACTGCTCGCGGCTTTGAGCCTGATCCACTGGTTAATGTGCAAGCCACTTCAAAAGGCGAGTCAATTATCGTACCGTGGGATTTTCCAAGCTCAGGATCCGTCCAAGATCCTGGCTTCGTTCCCACAACTGCAGGACAAAGCCAAGGCGGAGGGGCTGCGACTGCCGCTAGAAATATACTAGAGGTCAGTTATCCGTTACCAACACCAACCGCCTTACCTGTTGGACCAAATGGAGGAGAAAACCTACCCAGTGTTGAGCAACCTACTTCGCTAGTTGTCGGATCCATCGGGACGAAACCTATCTTGTTGGCACCATCTTCGGTCGTCGTAGTCGGTTCTCAGATATTGCAACCAGGAGGGCCACCTGTCACTATTGATGAAAATATAGTCTCTCTAGCACCCTCCGCTACTGCTATTGTAATCGGAGGTACTACATCTAACATCCCAGTCATTGCCAATCCAGGGTCTTTTTCACAGACCGTTGGAAGTTTGATCGGCGCACCCATAGTAGTTGGTCCATCCTCCGCCGCAGTAATCGCTGGGCAAACACTCCAACCTGGTGGTCCTGCTGTGACCATTTCCGGGAACCCGGTCTCACTCGCTCCTACACAAAATCCGGTTCCGCCAATCCTTACAATAGGTTCCTCCATCTTCACAGCCAATGCTGCGACTCAGTTTCTCCTCAGTCCCGGACAGACTCTCACACCAGGGGGAACCGCAACCATCGACGGCACAATAGTCAGCCTAGCCCCCTCAGCCTCCTTCCTCGTCGTTGGAGGCTTAACCCAAGTCATCGATACCACACCACCCCCAACACCCCTCCCAGAAATTCTCATAGGAGGTTCAACCATCACAGCCATCCCCCAACCTCCCACCAACATCCAGGGAAACTCACCAAATCCAGGCCCCACGTTCATCATCTCAGGCCAAACTCTAACCCCCGGCAATACCATCACTATAGAAGGAACCACGATATCCCTCCCCACCTCAGGCGCCTCCATAATAATCAACGGCATAACATCAACATTTCCCACCCCACCCCAAATCACACCCCCTCCCCCACTCCTCACCCTCGGCGAAAAAACGTACACCGCAACACCCATCCCCGGACAAAAAACAGCCTACTTAATAGGCGATCAAGTACTCACTCCCGGCAACCGAATCATCGTCTCGGGTACAACCATTTCGCTCGCCCCCTACGCAACAGCGCTTGTCGTAAACGGCAAAACTACACTTCTTTCTTCTTTTCCAATCACTGGTGTCAATCCGCGCGTTCTTACTGTTGGTTCGCGAGTTTATACCGCTGTGGCGGGGTCTGCATTTGTCGTTGAGGGGCAGACTTTGACGCTGGGGGGGACTATTACGGTGGGTGGCACGACGATTATTTTGGAGGCGGGGGGTACGGAGGTGGTGTTTGGGAGTGGTGGGAGGAGTACGAGTGTGGTTTTGCGTACGGATGTGGGTACGGGTGCGATTACGAGTACGGGGGGTGAGGAGGTGACGAGTGTTCTGGTTAGTCCGGGGGCTGATCCTACGGGGGTGCATGGGGGTGCGGTTGCTACTGGGACTAAGAAGGGGGCGGGGAATAATGTTCGGGTCAGTTTGGTCGGGATGTGGGTAGGTTTTTTTGGTGGTTTTATTGTTGCTGCTTTTCTTGCCATGTAGGATGGCGCCGGCTCCTGTGGTTTTGGTGACGCGGACTTTTATGAATATGTGTAACACGGTGGGGTTCCCTGCGTGGCTTGTATTCGCCTTTTTTTTTTCTTCTCCGAAGTTACGGCCTTGGGGCAGGGTCTCTGAGTATCGGTATCTTGGATGGGTGTAATTATTGGTTGCACACTTAGATGAGGTGGGGGGAGGGCATAGTTGGAATAAAATGTAAGATGTAGGGGGGGGGGGGGGGGGGTGGGAATTAAAAAAAAAAAAGTTTTTTTAAAATTTTTTTTTTTAAAATT
>JAFISD010000205.1:0-53783 GCA_022560085.1 Helminthosporium solani | reverse complement strand
GGAGCCATATTGGTGGAGTTGCGACGTGTCAAAATAATTGGTGTTTCGGTGTTGATGATCGTCACGCGACTCTGATCGTCACGCGCACAGACACGGTAACTAACTTTAAACATTGTGATTAATAACAAGCCTCCCCCCATCATCTATCGTACATCGATCACATCACGGCGAAATTAATAGCAACCACCATCGCGCGAGCAACAGCAGCAGCATCGTCATCATCATCATCAGCACCTAAGACCGCCCAAACCCAAAAAAAACAAAAAAACAAAAAAAACAAAAGTCCCCTAATTAACCCGCAATCCATCCGCCCCAGCGCCTGAGGATTTGAAATATCATCTATACCATGATCATACAGAGTCGATAGCATAAACAACCCACAACCCACAACCCGATCAGCAACGTGACTAAAAAGTCCTCAGGCCATTTCCTGCGCATAACGTCACACACTCTGCTCATTTGAACCGCCTCATCGGTACATATTCAGTTGACCAGGTTGTATACATACATAGCCACGCCCACCACGGAGCAAATGGCCGTAAATTACCGGGGAAAAGAAAGCATCAATAAAATGCAGCGCTTTACATATGTATGGATGGATGGATGGATGGATGGATGTACGGTGTACTTCGCATACGTGTATGTATGTACGTATGTATGTATGTATTTGTGTACAAATCAGACATGGCATAAGCTTGGTGGTGGGTGGCTGCATGTAGATCGATAAACTCTAATCATTATCGCATGTATTGTAGTTTCCCCTTCGCGCTTCCTGGCGTTTGGGATCCAGGTGGGTATACGGAGTATACATACATACAATACGACCCGTATGTATGTATGTATGTAGGTATGTATGTATGTAAGTGAGATTATGCCGGCGGATGTATTGCGTGCACGTATTTGGACAATGAACCGACACTTGAATTTCCCTTGTGACCGGTCGCGGATTCGGCTGTGTTCGGGTAACTACATACAGTGGATAGTTGTGTACATACATAGATGGATGGATGGGTAACTAACTAGAGGGATCGATGCTTAGCTTGGGTGCTGGGATGGATGGACTGTGTGTTTGTGGAATGGGGTGCTAGTGTTCTGTTGTACATGTGTGGGGAGTTGTGTCTGTGGGAACTTGGTGGGCGGGTGCTGCGCTGGGTGGTGGATGATGTGCGTGCGTATGTACGTGTGTGTGTGCACGAGGGTTGGAAACGGTAGTTGACAGCGGAAACTCGCAGGTACCAATGCTTAGCTTGTGTCCATGTGTGGTTCTGTAATTTCCTGAATCCTTGGCTGAGCGGGTTTTTTTTTGGGGGGGGTGGGGAAGGGGTGGGTTTCGTTTCTTCGCGTGCATTGATGGTAATTTCAGATGCTTCCTTTGGATACCTTTGGGTATTGGCGTCATATTCATCCAGGGCAATTGCCTACATACATGATAATTATGTATTCCGTATTGACGGGTCGCTTGCTTGAGATCGCTTAATATGGTCCGGGTATTCCTGTTCTGTGAACCGCCTGGTCAGAGCGAAAAGAGGTGATTAGCAGTGATGATCCAAAGTGCCCCCCCTATCTAATGCGTACGACAAAAGATACGACTTGCACAGACCCGGCGATCATGTTCATGCATTTATTGTTTGGATAATGAGAGGCAAGCCTTGTGGGGAAATGTTTGATAACACAAGTGAATAGCATATTGTGCTTGTGTTAAACGTCCAGCAAGCCTATCCTGGTTTGGGGCTTAGAGTAAAGTGCTATGAAATAATCGGCCTTGACCTGAGTCGAAGTATATGAAGACTGTCCTGGAGAGGGAGTGGTTGGTTATAAAACCTAAAGTTTGAGCAAGTTTTTGCGTATGCCTGTACCCAGTTACCCAGTGTCGATGGAACGCATAACGGTTGGATTACTTAGGTGTGTCAAATGCTATCACGAGTTAAAGTACATGTCACGTCCTGTTCGCACTTAGTAGTAAGGGGGACGCAGAGATGATGAACAACGAAGATATTTCATACGGATCAAAGGAACAATTAGCACAACATTTATGGGTCAGAAAGTACTCTAGCCTCAAACCTAAGCACTATCTAGTCACTGGGGCAGGTTTGTAAATCAGAGGTCTATTTATGAATGTTCAAAGTGGGATCAATTGATACGATAATAATATGTAAAGACAAAAAAGGCCAGTAAACAACTCAACCATCAAGTGATAGCAGCAACATACGTTCCCACCGTACTACAATATGTAACGGGGGGGGGGGTTTGCGGAACGGAAATATTGATGGAAGAACCGGCCTGCTCGTAGGTACAGATATGCCTACATGCTACCGGTACGTAACAGTTGGAGCATAAGTTTCATAGATTTAACGTTGTGTTGTTGTTGAAATATAGATGGGTCCTAGGTTCGTCGGGAGTTGCCAAGTTCGTAATTAGTGCCGTAGCCTTGTCGATACGATGTGAACGGCATACTAGAATGCGTGTGCTCTCGATTTGTTCAGGAAAGAAGCTAAATGTCAAGAAGTGCAGGATGTGGAGGTCCGAAAAGAAGAACCGGAAGATTGTGACGCATTGAAAGTCGAAAGGTGACCAACATCTTAGGCCTCAGCATCGCGTTTAGAGTTAGGCTGGCCTACAAACTTCCGCTGACCGGATTTGAAAGCATCAGCTTCCGCCTCCGCCTCAGCATCGCGCTTGGAGTTGGGCTGACCAACGAACTTCCTTTGGCCAGATTTGAAAGCGTCGGCCTCTGCATCCGCTTCGGCGTCACGCTTGGAGTTGGGCTGGCCTACAAACTTCCGCTGACCGGATTTGAAAGCATCAGCTTCCGCCTCCGCTTCCGCCTCAGCATCGCGCTTAGAGTTAGGCTGACCGACGAACTTCCTTTGGCCGGACTTGAAAGCGTCGGCCTCTGCATCCGCTTCGGCGTCACGCTTGGAGTTGGGTTGACCGACGAACTTCCTCTGGCCAGACCTGAAAGCATCGGCCTCTGCATCCGCTTCGGCGTCACGCTTGGAGTTGGGTTGACCGACGAACTTCCTCTGTGCGTCACGCTTGGAGTTGGGCTGACCAACGAACTTCCTTTGGCCAGATCTGAATGCGTCGGCGTCAGGAATGGCGGCAGCGTACGCAGTGGCGCTAAGGATAGCAATGGCGATAGCGGCGTTGATCTTCATGTCGAAGGTGTTGAAGGTAAATTTATAAAGAGTGGTGAGATAGTTGGGAGCGTTGACTCTTATATGAAGGATAGACTGGAGTGGTTGTCGAGTCGATATAGAATGGAATTGTTAGAGAGAAGAAGGAGTATTTATATATGAGAAAGAGCAGTTGATAATAAAGAGAAACAGTGAGCCTGATTTGTATCGAGCAGGCTCAATAGGAGCAATAAAGGAAAAGTGCATGAATAGTCTGAATAGGGCCCTGGCTATCATCTGGAAATACGCAACGTCCAATGGGAGCCCTGATTGAAGCTTATTGAGGAATCGTGATGCAAAGGATCCAATAAGCTATTCTCAAACAACAGAGGGCAAGCAAGGGATAGGACAGCATGCTTCGCCGAAGGTCCATAGACATAAAAGGGAGGTTCCATCTCTTTATCAAAAACAGATACACATGCTGGTACAGACAATAAAGTAAGGGAGGCGAATTGTGACAGATTGCCGTTTCGGGGTCTGAATAGCCTCAATAGAGCCTCAGCCTCAGTCAATGGTCAACGGGGCATCCGCAACCCACAGGCTTCCAGATACCGACCCTTAATCAGTACCTGAGCGCTCATTCTATCTCTTTCTCAATCCGAGGAGTTATGTGCGGCCATGGTGCAGAGAGTCAAGTAATAGAGTCACTACTTACATACAGCTTCTGAGATGCCAGTGTCTCAGTATGGAATGTAAAGCACAGTTCACAGCGTAAAGCTTGGTACATTTGAATTTGCTGTGTCCAGACTACTGATTGAAGCAGCGATGAAATGTCGTGGTAGATACTGAGAGGGGAAGTGGGAAGATGAGGTCGATGGTGTAGTTAGCGTCTTAGTCAGCAAGCAAGAAATGCGGACCACCGAAGACACTACCGAAGCTATTCGTGATGACTAGTTGAAGCATCGTTGCAACAATGCGCTCGCGCGTCTATCAATTGACGACGACGGCGGCTACGCGGCGGCTACCTTCGGCTTCAACTGGAATTTCTTCGAGGACTGCTCGCGGTGCATGCGATAGGCGTAATACGGGTACCAGATATCTAACGACGCAGACCTCACTGGAGAAGAAGCCATTCTATATCACCACACCGATATTCTACGTCAATGCCGCCCCGCATGTCGGCCACCTCTATACTTTGGTGCTCACAGACATCATAAAACGATGGAAGGTACTGAAGGGAGAAAAGGCGCTGCTCTGCACGGGCATCGACGAACACGGCCTCAAGGTCCAACAAGCCGCTGCCAAAGCCGACATGGACCCGAAAATCTTCTGCGACAAGGGCGCCGCCACCTTCAAGAGCCTTGCGCAAAAAGCCCTCGTGACCAGCGACCACTTTGTACGGACGACGGACAGGGAGCACAGGGATGCGGTGGAATATGCGTGGGTATGGGCATACACGCTCCCAGGTGCTACGGTAGACGCTGATGGTCGGTAGTACTTGCTCAAAGAGAAGGGCTACATATACACCGCGAAGCACGAGGGTTGGTACTCGGTCGCTGATGAGGCCTTCTATCCCCAGTCGGGCGTGAAGCCGTTCATCGAACCTTCGACCGGCCGCAAGGTGATGGTATGTCGCCTTTTTGTGGGCACAGATTGGCGCGCTGATAGCATTTAGGTATCGATAGAAACTGGGGCTGTGGTCGAATGGTCGTCCGAAACCAACTACCACTTCCGCCTGTCCTCCTTCCGCGACCGTCTGCTCGACTTTTACAAGGCCAACCCCGAATGGATTATCCCAAAACACCGCATGAAGGAGGTTGTGCAGGCCGTTGAAGCGGGTCTTGAGGATCTGTCCATATCACGCCCGTCGAATCGACTCCGGTGGGGCATCCAAGTACCCGAAGACCCTAGTCAGACTATCTACGTCTGGTTGGATGCCCTCTTGAATTATATAACGAAAGCAGGATATCCTTGGGCACCTGGTCGAGAGCACGCGGGTGGATGGCCAGCAGACTGCCATGTGATCGGAAAGGATATTGTGCGATTCCATTGCATCTACTGGCCGGCGTTCCTCATGGGTCTTGGCCTTCCCCTGCCCAAGAAGGTCCTTACCCACGGCCACTGGACCCTGTCCGGCTCAAAGATGTCGAAATCGACAGGCCGGGTCGTCGATCCATTTCTCGCTCTCGACCGCTTTGGGCCCGATGCCATGCGATGCTTCTTAGCACACGAAGGCAGTATCCAGGACGACTCCGATTACGACAACTCCCGAGTCATCAACATGTACAACAAACTCCTCAGTCAAACATTGGGTAACCTGTCTTCACGTGTAATCAGAGGTAAAAGATGGAGTATACGTGGGGCAGTGGAACGAATAGGACCATGGACAGCTGAAAGATGGTCTGAAGAAGGCTCAGGATCCCGCTTTTACACGAACTCGTTGTGCAAAGTACCTGAGCAGGTTGCACAGGCTTTTGACGCCTTGGACCCGAGACAGGCTCTGTTCCTGATCTTTGAATTTGCCCGAGGTGTAAGTCAAACAACTGTCACGTGTCAAAGGCATTACTGACAGTGTGTAGACAAATCAATTTCTCCAGATGTCTTCTCCATGGGAAAATATCCTTCATTTCAACGACGGAGAGCCCGGCGAGCTGGTGGACAAGACCATATTCCTGACCGCTGAAGCCCTCCGCATGCAAGGCATTCTTTTGACACCCTGTATGCCGAATAAGGCGAAGATGTTGCTTGATTTGCTTGGTGTACACGAGTCGCGGCGAACATTTGAGTACTGTAAGCCCGGCTGTGACTTGGATTATGGGAAGCCTATGATCGATGTTGGATTCAAATTTAAGGGCGCTCTGTTCCCACCGCTACAGAGTGAGGAATAACCGAGGAATTGTATAATATGTAGTTTCTTGTATAGATATGTGTGTGCATATAAGACCAGGTATGGTTTGAAATTACCGCTACCATCGTCTGCTTCGCTTGTAGCATCTTTCGGATCCATTATCCTTCCAGTACCTACAAAGCTATTACGATTGCACTTCACTCTTCTAAGCCTTCTATATCCAACCATCTTGTATTGCTTGCTCCCATATCGAAGGTGAGGATACGCGGCTGTTCCGCTGCCACAACAATGGAAAGCCCAGCCGAGGCCCCGCGACGAACTTCCTCTCTAACCCTCCACCTTCGCCTCCACACACCGCGCTACACACCATTTCGTCAACGGCTATCACTGTACACTACCATCCCCGCGCTTGTATACACGAAGCAAAACTCGGTGCGCGCTTTGATAGTCTGCCTTTGCTCACCGCCGCCATGGCGTTCAATTGGGACAAACTTGTCAAAGCCCAACGCGACTTCGCAAAACCGAAGTTCGCACTCGAACAGATTACCAGGCATCTCAAGAAACGGCCCACGGATCCTTATGTCCATGTGAGTATCTTAGATTCTAGATTTTAGATTGGGTTCGAGTACTGACAATATTTGAAGGCTTGGAAAGCAAAGGTTTTCTTGCAGGTAGATGGCTCTGTAGAGCAAGTCATCGGTGTATTAGAACCTCTTTGCCAGCGACAGCCTCCAATTACGGACCGTCATCTACTCACTGCGATATATAGCGACATGCTAGAAGCTCATTGTCGGGCTAATCCTAGGGTTCCATACCCACCTTCGGTATGTTACTCATCATTTCATGCCGACGATGAGTCACGTAGTGTTGTGTTCCACGGCAAATTGCTCTAGCCCTTCTCTTGAAAAGTCTTGCTGAACTGGTGCCTCGTAATTTAGGTAGGAGATATTGGCCTCAAAGCATGGCAAAACGCGGCCAAGGCTCTCCCAAATCAGAAACAGAGGCTGGATCTATGGTCTGATCTTTTCATTGTTGCAATGAAGTCAGGCTGCTGGGAAGACGTTCGCTGGGTACGATCAGCTCCTCTATCCTGGTGGTTCCTTCAATTTACATCTATAGGCACTGCTTTATGCCAAGAAAGAGACCCCCAAAAACAGGAGAAATATGTACTACGCTTCAATTCTCGCAAACCAATTATCGGCAGAACAAAAGATACGAGCCGGCCATACACCCCAGGACGATCGAACCATTGAACTACAACAGAACATTGCCTACAAGCAATTGAAAGACGCCTTTGACACCAAATCGGTGAGCATATGCTATTGCAACCTACAATCTTTACTAACGCGTAACAGGATGATGTAATACGTGTTAAGACCTTGGGGGATTTTAGATTCGTAGTTTCCATCTTCCAGCGCCAAAATCGCTGTGCAGATCTCGAGATACTTTGGAGCTCACAACATCCCGTCTTAGCTCAACTTCGATCCAAATATGAGTCCGATATGCGAGTTCTTGTTGTACGAGCGACCAGGGATTGTCAAGACTGGACAACTCTTGAGAAAATATGTGCAGCCGAGATCGACTCCATTCTTGAACAGGTGGATAGCCAGTCATCAACCGAGCCTTTGAAGCAACTATGCACGACTGAATGGGTAGTTTGGGATAGCTTCCTAGAAGCAACTCATAAGCTATACGAAATCTCGAAGTAAGTAAGATTCTGATCAAACCTTCATAACTTTTCGCCAATAATATAAAGGGCAGAGAGTCAGATTGAGGAAATGCGCATGCGGCTTGCTCCCATGATTGCACGATATAATGACCAAGAGCGGACAAATCGATCGATATCGCTCACAGTGCTCTCTATCGCCGCTCAAATAAAAGCGACAGACCTCTTGTCACTTCTCAAGGAACACTGGCAGACGATGCAAGGGACCTTGGGGGTCTTCACGGATCTTCGTCATTTAGTCGCACAACTGGAGATAAAGGAACAACAGGACTTCCTTGCTTTCGTCAAAAGTACAGCCAATTCTCTGAAACCGAACACTGATAATCTCCCAAAGGTATGAAGTTCTAACCGATTAGTTAATTCGAAGCTGACAAGGCATAGCAGGATGAACAGCGGTGGTTGCATGTCGAAGCTGTTGCTTTAGCGTTCGAATTTTCGATGATGATATCCACTCTCCAAACACCAAAACACGGCGTTGTCGAAACATTTGTAACCAACTCATTGAGGCTCTTTCAATCTTCATCATCCATGGATATTAGTCTACGTGGCTTCATCGCCCAACTTGTCGTATGGGGATTCCTATATCTTGGATTGATCCACCGTGGAGAGCCCAAGACGCATTTCCAATCAAAGTTGCAGGTCGCATTTTTCCTCCGACACATCCTTGCAGATACGGCCTTCAAGGATGATCGCATTCTCCATTTAATTGCTACGCGTGTGCATCTAGACTGCGGTCTGGGCACGATTGCTTTCGAACATTACCAGCACTGTAAAGTAAAAGAAATGCTCCACGACACCGTATCATGGGTCTTTCTGACGCGCATTTCGCAATCACATCCCTTTGGTATTGGGGGTCCTGAGGGTTTTTCGGCCGATGATGAGTTGTCTAAAGTCATTCACACTATTGAAAACATGGAAGCAAGGATTGACGACAACATCTACAACGGCATGGAAAATTTCCACTACGACACAGCATTCGAAATGCTAGAGCTCAAAAAAAAATTGAGCTCAAGTTTAACAAAACACATGTGCGTGATTGAGTCTCGACGCATCGCCCGACTCCGAGGCAGAACCCTCGACCCCGATCTAGATGACATAGTCAAAGGTATGCCTAAACTCAAACCTTTGAAGGATCAGTTCTACTCATGAAGAACGCTATTAACTATAAATCAGATTACTGCAATACCTCCGACAATCAAGACTTTAGCGTGATTCCAAACTTCACGAGCTCAAAATCGCATAACCTACCTCTCAGTATGTTGATGTCAGACCCACCAATAACGGAAGCCTGGATCCACTCGCACCATTCTCTGTTGGAAAAAACAAGTCGAAGTGTCTATGGGGAGCCTCTGATCAAACTCTATCAAAATCGTCTTTCGCTCATGGGCGAGAAACACCAACCCATTGGTTCAGCTACCGACGGCGACAGTAAACCCTTTTCGGATGGAGATGAGGGCTTTATTTCCGAACTTTGGAACTCTGCCGCTTCCCTTACTGATCACGTCTTAGGCCAACATTCACCGGAGGGATCAGTCGAGCCAATAGACATCAAGGGCATGGACACGGTTCTCACAACGCTTCTTCATAAGCTCAAGGCCGTACTCGACATTCTACGTGACAACATCTCCAAACACAGCCAGGCAAATGTACACGACCTAACCTGGCCATTGCGCAATGAGGTCACCATCAAATGGCTATACGGTGTCCTCGAGTTCCTACGCATGCAATTCCGCCTGAACGTCAAACTCGCCCATTTCGCAAAGACCAAAGCAGCAAAGGGTATCCCTAACTTCTCCCAGCTAGTTGACAACGCGGTAAGCACGGTGAAGAACATCTATACCGCTATCCGGGAACTAGTCTCCCTGGATCTGAACCAGTTGAGGATGACTGGCTCGCGCTCTCTCTGTGAATGCGCCTCGCTTGGCGCCACGGGCCAGCTTTTGAAGGAAATTATCACTGAGCGTGATTTGGTTTACCTTGCGAAAGGGTATGCGGAGTCGGCTGAGGCGACTTTGAAGTGCGTACTGCTGGTTAAGCTGGACTAGGTGGAGCAGCTTGATTGGGGGAGGAGGAATTGGGGGAGGGGATGTTTGGTATTCTGCGAGTTAGCGGGGTCATGATTATCGGGAATGGGTTGGAGCGAGATGTTGAAGGATAGGAGTAGAGTGGGTGGGTGAGTGAGGAAACTAGAGGGAAGTCTGGGAAGGTGATAGAGTGGGAGGAAGAAGAAGAAGTAGAAAGGGGAGGCCAAAAAGGTCTCTGTAGAGGTTGGAATAGCAGTTTACTCTAAGTTTCATTACTCCTTCTTCCGATTCATTTCTGCAAAAGCACACCCAATCGATCGAGCGAAATCAACAAGCGAAAGAAGTGACCTTTTCAAGGCGTCGTCACTACCCATGTATCCTCCAAACAAGCTGACAGCAGAGCTATAGCTCACCAATATCTACACCTTAGTACACACACCAAACCCACCCGCATCAACTTCTCTTCCATACTAAACATACACCCCCTTCTTCCCACCACCTCCCCCATCCCCCCGCCCCTCCCCCTCCAAATGCGTCGTCCGATCAATATCAAGCCGCCCCTGAAAATACTCCCCAACCCCAAACTCGGCATACTCGCGCCCCCCCACCCTAAAGCGCTCCAAAACACCCACCCGCGCATCCTCATTCGGAGAAAAGAAAAACGGCATACTATAGCGCTCCTCAGCCCGCCCCCCCTCAACCCTAGGTAAATTGCGCACGCGATGCACAGTACTCGCCCACGAGCCCCCAGTCACCAGCTTGAGGAAGTCGGCGATGTTGACGACAAAGCTATGTGGTTCATGATGGACGGGGATCCATATGCCGTTTGCGTTTAGCACTTCGAGGGCGGGGGCGGTGGTGTGGGATTGGCAGACTAGAGTGAACCAGCAGAAATCTGTGTGGGCGCCTATTCCGACGTCGGTGGGGGAGAGTTGGGGTGGGTAGTGGACGGCGCGGACGTTTGTCATTGCTGGGGGGTTGGTCAGTGGGGGTTGTGTTTTTGGGGGGTGGGGAGTGTGTACGGTGTGTGGTTATTGGGTCGAAGTGGTCTTCGGGGAGGGAGAGTGCGAGAGCGAAGATTCGTAGTAGTCGGCGGGAGAAGGAGAGCATGGCGTTGTAGTAGTTGTATAGGGCGGGGCGGAAGAAGAGGGCTGTGGGGTGGGTTGGCCATTGGTTTCTGGGGGTGGATGTTGTGGGGAGGGAGGGGATAGGGGTGAGGTTTTGTTCGGGGTCGGTGAAGTCTTCGCCCATTAGGAATCCTTCTTTAAGGTCTGGAGGGGTGTTAGTAGTGTGGTTGCTGAGACGGGAAGAGTGGACGGCAAAAAGGAAATTCATGGAGGTCTGAACGAAACGTACCTCCTCTTGTATTAGGATCGAGTTTTCCTTCCAGGAACTTCTCGTATCCCCTAAACTTCTCTGTTTTCTGATTATGACACTCCATCTTGACTTCCATCGGTAGATCGAAATATTTTCGCACAGCTTCAAACGTCTCATCGAGTAGCGTCTCATCTACACCATGATTGACAGCGTAAAAGAAGCCTACATCCCTACACGCAGCCCCGACCTCTTCAGCGAGCTGTTGGCGGTCAGAAAGGTCGGGCGAATAAATGCGCTGCATATCGATCTTGGGCACAGCGTTGAAAGTTGGTTTTGCATTGACTCCGGTCAAAATTCGTCGTTTACCGGGGACACCGCCATCGTGATAATGGACATACTCAGTGGTTGTCGTTGTTGTCGCCATTTTTGTGGCAAAAGATGAAGACTTCAAGTTGTGGCGAATAACACATATGGGGTCTACCAGAAGGACATCAGATAGATGGCACAACAGCTTCAAGAGACCCTATCAGTGCTAACAAAGACTTGGACCTCACAGTACTTTGTACTTTTATAAGCTTAACAGGTCGGGCAATTGCGCGGCACATCTATTCACTCGTATACGTGAACCCCTTCGTCAAATACGCCAATCCAATCGCTAAAGACCACGTTCCCACATAATCTGCAAGAACATCTTCTAAGGAACCCATAGCCCGAGCCTTCGGGTCCTAAGCCCTTAGAAGCATATATAGTGGTGATTATATGGACGGATGTAGGCGTTCGCTGCCGCATCTCACCGCCGTGGGGGTACTCGCATGGCTACCTCGGTAGATAGAACTCGGTGCCATAATTGACGCTGAAGTCGATGTATTGCGGCAAAGCTTCTCAGTTCATTTTCCATGGCGAGTCGACGCGGTTGCATTTGTCAGATATGGGCGCGAGACTATTTCCCTTTCCCCGCAGGCCGATGCGATCACTTCACGACGACGTACTTCTGCACTTTTCCAGGATTCGCGAAGTTGATGTGATTGGGGGCAATGGAGTTCGGAGACCTAGAAGCGCATGTGATGGAAAGCGGGCAGAGGACGGCACAGTGTACGAAGTACATAGGAAAGCCTGCGATGTGATCCCGTTCGAGACAAGATAGTCCACAAACCCAGTTCACTAGCAGATGAAAGACTGGGGCTGATTTACATAGAAGGAGAGAATCACGACTGAATTTAGTTATATCATACGATAATTATCATACTTTTAGATTGTTGATAGATACATGTACTCGTCAATGTAGTCAAAACTAGTAACGTACGAGTCACGTGCAGATGAGCAAGTCTCTACGCATAGTATTTCTATAGTCTAGAGTTGGATTTTTGCCATATCAGCTCGGGCTACCGTGAAACCACCGAGGGTGGCGAAACACGTGACTCATACATCACCCGGGCGCATGAGTAGCGACTGGCATGAGTGAATAGCATCTGCTTGACGAAAAGTATGTAGGGGGTAATCGCCTCATCATTCAATTCAATAGATGTATACTTTGTATTGTTGTAGTGTAGGTACCCCGCCATCGTCATTTTAGCCATCAACCTAGGGACATATACGGAGTACGGAGTAACAATTCCATGTAATTACAACATGGAAGACCATCGAGACCTGTCCAACTAATTAGTCCAATGGAATCGGCAACGCAAAAAACTGTCATCCTTTCTTAGCATACCAGATTGTGGGGTTTATTATGCGTTTCGACTTCTTCGTAGCGCCGAATTCCCCAGATCAGCTAACGGTGCCACGGCTTCACTAGTAGACAAAGGCATTTCGACAAGAGCCCCGGGTACGTTCGGACCCGTTCTAATGGGTGTGCTACGCATAAGATCTTCAGCTCTGTAATCGCTAATTATCCCATCAGTCACTGCTTGTATAGTTAGCGGAAATAGACTGCTTGACAGCCTCGCTTTCATCGTCACGTGGCCATGGCGTCAAACCAGTACATTGTCGAAAGGCATAAATGGTGTGGAGATTTCAATTCGGCCCGTGATTACTGTGCAGAACGAATCTGTGTGACATCGGACCTCCCATTCAAATGAGCAAAAGCAAACTTTTGATTAGGCCCCGAAACTCCGAACTTAATGAAGCCTGAAACTACCGACACAGCCAGGACTGTAGGGATATTATGACCGAAGGAAAGGCAGCCACGCAGCTCATCAGGCAAATGCCACCATCGTACCGAGTAAACCGACCGCCCTAGTAATCAACAAAAGGCGACAAGGAAGGCTGTAAAAACTGTCATCTATTTCTTGCCCAACTTGTTCAAGCCTTCCTTAACCTTATCCACCAACCCTTTCCCTGCAACGCCCTCCTCCCGCTTCATGTCCTCACTCGTGCGCTGATTATGTTCATGCGCCGTGTGTTTCTCCTCCTCGGTGGGCTTTGTCACATTCGCAGCGCCTCCACGACCATAGTGATGAGGGCCCTCGGGCTCCCGGTGAGGAGGAGCTTCGACGTCTTGGGACGCACGAGCGATTTCCGGAAAGTTGGGATCGTTACGAGCCATGTTTCCCGTACCGCCGCGGCCAGTGGTATAGTGTTCGGATTTGAGGGTCGGCGTTGCAAGGTCGGCGTGTGTGATTTTGGGGGACTTTTGTTCTTTTGTAATGTTGCCTACACATGTCAGGGATGCTTTCGCAGAATCTCACTGTGAGTCGGAAAAGAAGTTCAAAAGGCGTCCATCTGCGTGCTGAAGCCCGACGGTAAGAAAGACTCACCAGCGCCGCCACGGCCATGAGAGGAAACGCGGTCTGTAGCCATGTTGTTGATGTTTCTTGAAATTATCGCTTGAAAGGTTTGAAGAGAGAAGAAGAGCCAGAAAGCGAGGAGCGGGGACTAGGTGAGAGTTGATGTCCTAGTCGCAGCCTCGGAGGGGAAGATCAGACAAGAGATTAACAAAGACACCGTACGATGACGCGATCAGAGCAGAGCAAGTAGGCAACGAAAGGCGTGCAGCATCCACCGCAGCCTTTATATTAACTACTTGGCCTCGTGTTCGTTCCGCGAACGAGGTCAAGTTAAGCCTGCGAGTAGATGTCATCGAAGGTGGTTGTGCCATGGTACGCGGAAATTGTTAGATGCATATTTTCCTTCAGTGCTGCGTGACCACTCGCAATTCCCTGCGGCCATCTCATCACCAAAGGTCTCGAGCTTCTGGGCAAAGTTACTCCGTACTATCTACTTCTACTTGTTCGCCCCGGAAGCGAGCATCTGGCAAATCGATGACTTCTGGAGTGGTGTGCGTTTGCGGAATATCCATTAGCTAATGGTTACTTCGTAGGCTGTGAGTGGCGGGGTCAAGGAATGCTCGCCGGCACATGGTGGAATTGCGAATGTGAGTAGCCGTGCTGTGCTCTTCTTGCTGCAAGAGATGCACGGCGAAACATTACGGGTGAATTGGCGATGAATCCATTCGTCATCAACGAGGATGGGATGAGCAGAAGGGAAGACGCTGCGAGTTGGAAAGGAAAAACGTTCACTCGCAGAAGCAAACACAAGTGTCAGCGAATCACAACCCCGGATCATCACCGAGAAATGCAGGGCACAAGCGAAACCGATCATCTATCTATGGTGGGGTAAGTAGGTGGTGTTGCTGTTGTTTCCATCATTGTTTGTATTGCTATATCTACTACCGTGCTTCCTCCATATCATCATTAACTACTTATATCTACTTGTACAAGCGGTGCACAGCTCAATCTCATATCTTACAACTCCACCGTAAATCCCTGAGCGAAGCCTCCATCTCTATTGCTGCCTGATGCATGGGCTGAGGCCGCTACTTGTGGGCCATGTGTCTAACCGTCTTGTATAAACGCCCGTCTATGCGAAACAGACCAAGAATATGCCCCCCCCCCCCCAAAAAAAATACCCAATGCCATCTATAAACTACGAATCTGTCGTAAGGGAATCAATAATCCAAAGCCCAAGTACACCTGAAATGCATTGTACAACGCTCCAAATAAGATTCATGATGAAAGGAAGAACGCGCTAGTAGTGCCGGAAAAGAAGTCGAAAGCCGAGGATCGAAAGTTTCAGGACCGAAGTCGCTGTAACCGCCAGTAGAGCGCCGTGGTTGGAATCTCTCCCATATGTGCAAATTGTTGTTGGACCGGAGTAGGATCGATTCTCAAGACATTGCCAATTGGCACTACCCGTGATGAGTTGCAATGGGGTAGTAATGCAACTAGGTATGTTAGCTCCCAGTCAAGCTGAATGGATATCGGACGGCATACTTGAAGCTTTGGGGCAATTAGCCACCATCACGCGGTTGAGTCTCGTCATTCTTCATGGCTCGCATGTAGGTTGATCGTGCCTTTGAGCTTGGGTTGGGTGCTCCACCGTCACGCGGTTGAGGGTCGGCGTAGTTGAGGGAGAGGGTGTTCATAAGAACTCGCATCGTGTAAGGTTGAGAGTGTAGAATCGATTGTGTGGCTTGCGGCTGTATGATGTTGTGCGTTTTCGTCGATGCAGGCAGATTTCAAGGTTGCTTTGTGGATGAGGAGGGTGTTTCCAGTGGCGGCAGGGTGTTATACATTTAAGTATACATCCTGAGGCCTGCCATAGGCGCCACTTTGGAGAAGGCCTCATTCGATGTTGTTCAGCTTTAGCCCGAGGAAAGTGAAGACTTGCCTTCTTTCAGGCTATGACGCAGAAGTACAACAAGACTGAACCGTCGGTCAAGCTTAACAATAAGCTTGACTGTGAGGATAACTGCGCCTCGGAGAACGAAACGGGAGTCAATTGGCCTGAGTCTCCAAAACGGGGCCACAAGGTAGGCGACAGACCTTCTAGCGCGATTTCTAGAAGCGTGAATACCAGGGTCAGGTGGGTGGTGACTCTTTTCGTATACCGCCCAAGAGGCCTTGGTGAAAGCCGGTGGACAGTTGGGCGCTGTCATAGCCACAGACCACCAGCAAAAACACGAGCAAGGCCGCTATTGAGGCTGCCACGGAGGCAGAACTCGAGCGAGGGGGCCTGTGACTGGCGAACTGCAGTTTGCTGCCTATCAGGCTGAGACGAAATAGGACTAGCACAGCCGCAGTGCTGTGGCTTGTCGGCGGTTTTTGATTGTGGGCATTCTTCAAGGCTGCTTTTGAGGCCTCATGAGGCCGTCGGAGAGGACCGACGTGATCGACATTTGTTGTTGATAAGAAGCCGCAAGAGGTCCCTCAGAGTCATCTCGTTTCTCCTGGTTCGATTTTACAGCAAAGCTGTGTTGACCGGAAAGCACAGCCGCGCTCGTCGATGCTCTCCGCCCCATCAACAATGTCCACGGCAGATGAGCTGCGTTGATGCATGCTGGCCCGAATCACGAGTGCCCGGGAGGGGTTTTCCATGCCAGTGGAATAAGAAGAAACGGGAATAATGCTAAGTTGGCCAAGAAGAGTCATATCTCGGGGTACGGGGGCATGGGGTTGTCGTTGTCTCAAGGTTGCGAACAGACTGTGGCACTGGCGTGACTGGCTTTCGCTGCGCCTCGGCTCGTATTTGGCCTTATCGATTGGGGTTGCCAAAAGGAGGCTAGTGTCTTGTAGATGTTGTACTTGGCGACATCGTGGACTGTTCGAAGAAGATAATCTGGTTGTAGGATGTTGAAATTTGGGTTCGTCGTAGTTTGACGGGGAAAGGGCCGTAGTGAAAGAGCAAGAAATGTAGACTCGGATAAAAAACGTATAGCGCACTAACTAGGGGGTCAAGAAGAAAGAAGTGAAGAAGTTTGGGGAGACATGTTCTTCTTTGGTAGCGTTAGTTAGCTTTGGACTGCGTCTCACTCGTATGGTACAGCACAAGGTGATGGCTTACAACCTCCGTCGCGTGGGCCGGTTTCAGTATCCGGTACTCTTGGACGGTTGCTCATGTTGGATCCCGCTGTATCTGTGGTGGGCAGGACGATCTGCTCTGTTGTGGTGAATTGGGCCATGAGTGACAGGTTTAATATCGTTCTGGGCAAGACTATGTCTAAGACTTGTGTATACAATTATAGTGAGGGTGTTTCAAAGATGTTTGTAGCAGCAACACGTCGGATGTGATGAACAGACAGTTGGGAGAGAGTACGGTACTTATATCTGAAGCTGAGGAGTCTCGTCTTTGCGGGACACTGGGTCTTCTCTACACGAATGCATTCACATGGTCCCGTCCTTCACAGAGCAACGCAAAGGACAAGAAGGCAATCAAAGGGACGTGGACCGCGCGCAGAGCATCCAAGTGAAGCATCCCAAGTACTTCGTACCCACGCACCACCCACCCACGGTGGCTGTTATGGGCATAGGCGAGCCCGAGCCTGATGATTCTGGAATCAAGCCCAATCATGCCCGGCTGCGTTCCTGCTTCATTTTCGGCGTCTCGAAAAGGCCGCCTTCATGACGATAACCCGTGCTGACACATGTGCACGTTGTGCCTCTGCGTAGGGGATACCTAGAGTGCTGGTGGCCGAAACGGGCAAAAGGAGCTCGCCGCCTCACCTTTTCACAGGCGCGGAAGACGGCCTTTGATGCGCCGCCCACTTCTCCTGGCATCAACCATCGCGAGTGTCTTCTGGAACTCTTCCGCGCGCATGGTTGACAAAACGACGGCGCTTAATGACGCTCTCGGACCCACCATTCGCCAGCTGTCGTGCTGTCGACACCCAGCCAGCCCTATGCACGGTTTAAGATTGACTGATGATTACGATAGCTGGCCGAAGACACGCAGGACACGCAAGACGTGCAGTCGGCCAACCGGATTGCGTCCTGTGGGAAATGCAGGAACGTGGTCGTCCTCTACTCCGTACGCCGTACTGTACAAGTAATTCGAACAGCTGTTGGCCCACATATGCACACATCCGTCCGTCAGCTGCCGTGTTTCAACCCCCTGCCCCGAAAAAGCGAGTGCACCGTTGTTTGTGGATGGGTGACTGGACGGCCAGATCCGTTGCCCTATCGTCATCAGCATTCTGTTCCGTACTGTTGTGGCCTGACGCCTTTTCTCGTCTTGTCTCGATCCATGGCCTTCAGCCGAGCCGAGGTGCTCTGTTCCAAAGACATACGAAGCCTCGCTCGCCCTTTGCAGACGATCGTCATGCGTCATATATTCCTTTTCCGCGCAGGCAGCTGTGAAGCGGTCGGTCGGCGGTGTCCAACACGCCCTTGTTTGTAAGACTGTTGGTTCCTTGCCCTGGTGGCGGGTTTGAAGGGGGGTGACGTCTCGGTGAGCTTTGGTGGGTTTTGGAGGGAATCAGACCTGCGCCCTTCCTGACGAGCACGTTGCGAGGGCGATGTGGAATACTGTGGTGGCGTCGTATCCACTGCCTTGGCCGAGTGAGGTACTAGGAGCGGCAACTTTCTGCATCGCCTTCGGCACACAAAGACTGCCGGTCAGGGAAGTTTTCAGCTTGACTTGGATTACAGCCATTATCGAAGCCACGCTTTCATTTTATTGTTGTATCGAAATGAGAGAAGGTTCACTCTGCGGCATGGATGCACCACGTTGTTTTAAGGTTGTCGGTCTGAATCTGCCGCATTGAAAGTAAGCAAGCTCCCGTTCGCTGGACCATAGATCGCTGCGCACATGTACATGCTTACCTGCATCATGTTCGCCAAGTCTCACGAGAAGCATCGTGGTCCGATCAAACATGTTGGGTGTCTCAGTCAGATGAAGGCAGCCCTTTGGTTCCAGAAGGAAATATCTATAGTTTTATGAGGGTGAACAAGAAAACACTGGCTCTGGATTGTGCTAAACTTAATTTCTCCTCACCGTTGCGCGTGTTGTGGATGGCCCTCCTCCGTGACAGATGATTCCCTGCTCGGCCTATCTCCTAATGGGGATATAGGATGGCTATTCACCGAGGATTAGTATACAAGCACGTGACAAGTAGTGTTAGTTATAGCCCACATCTATGTCACAACTAACCAAGTATTGTATTTTCGTATCGCGAATATGTACATGTAATAAACCAGATGATGAATGTCAATGGAGCATGTGTATAGATGCATGTCATTAAATTATGTAATATGAGAGCCGTACAGGGAGCCATTTGCAAGAGGAGAGGGAGCTATCCGCTCTTACGATCAGCGGTAGACTACAATGCAAGGGGGAAAAATGCGGGGAAGTAGTTTCTCGTCACATAACAGCAATCTGATGCAACCATACGGAGTACAGCTTCAGGATGATGCAGAAGCAGGAATTGCCCGGGGTTTCAACATGCCTTTTAGGATGAATTCCTCCTTGAGTTACCACACGCTACTTTGAAACGATGTGACTGAAGTGGTAGTCGAGGTCGGCATAATTAAACCAATAACAAACAGATACCTACCCAAGTAAGTGATCCAGCCGGCTGGGAAGACCGTTCATTTGGACTCAAAGTATCTGAAATACACTCTCTCCCCCTTTCCAAATCTCCCGCAGCTCCTCAAGCTCTTTAAAAAGCCTCGTGTCTCCCATCTGCCAGAAACACAGCTTCTCCGACCTACCATCTTCCGAATCTCTTTGGTGTCTCTCCGGTTGCTTCCATCTGCTAGCTTCCAGCTCTTCAATTTCCCTCAATCCTCAATCGACCCCAAGATGCGTTTCATCACCACCACCACACTTGCTGTTGCTCTAGGCTCTTTGACCGCGGCACAGCTGAACAGCCTGCCAAAATGCGCTGTAAGTGCAGAGAGGCACTGAACAGAAGCGCCGACGGGCTAACGTATAACAGCAAGACTGCTTCGGTAACAGCCTTGGTAGCTGCGGTCAACTCGATTTCAAATGTGTCTGTAGTAATTCGGCTTTGATCAGCAGCCTTTCGTGCTGTGTCTCCCAGAAATGTTCTCGGCAAGAGCAGGAAAGTCAGTAGCATCTTCAATCCTGTCAGTGGACCCATCTAGCAATGCTAACGCATATTGGACAGGCACCATCCAGCTTGCCGTCGGTCTCTGCAAGCAAGCTGGCGTCGACGTTCCAACTAGCGCATCATGCGCAGCCGGCGGTGCTTCCTCCACGTCTGCTGCTGCTTCTGCTACTTCAAGCGGCGCTGGAAACGCGACGGTAGCGACCACGAGCGCAAGTAGAAGCGGGTCGGCTACGAGCAGCAGCAGCAGCAGGCCTACCTCGACTGCCGCAGGTGTACCCATGGCCACTGCGGGTGCTATGGGGCTTGCTTTGGGGCTTGCCGGGATGGTTTTGGCCATCTGAGCGACGAGGCGAGAATCGAGGAGAGACGAGCGAACCAGACGGAGTGGAGGAGGACGGAAAACACCAGAAAAGTGGACTTTTTTAATACGTACTGTGTAATATTTGTGAACATTCCATGCCCAGTCTTGCAATTCCAGCCTGGTCGTCGTGTCGGACAGCTAATTCCTGCACGTCACGAACCCACCTCGGTTCGATATTGCATCCTTTATGGCTGTTGCTGCGAAGACAAGATATCGAATGAGAGTGATAGAGTATTAGCTTTTCTAGTGAAAATTACAATCGTAGCTGTAACAATTAGTCTTGCTTCTCGAGTGTTGGATCTACTCACCTACTATCTATAGTATATAGATGTTGAAACAGACCCACTTCCCAGTTCGCGTCAGCCCAGCCTATTCCAGAAGATCGACATCTTGTCAACCCGTTCCCACTTCCGCAGCATCGCACGCGGGGCTTGCACGTCAAACTTTGACCACGCCTCAACGCCAAAAATGGGCACTGGTGACTACTATCTAAACTCCCAGTAAACAGCTCGACTCAACGTGCCTCACAAATGGCGACCAAAGCGAATTTCAAGCGGACGCTGCCCGCGATCCAACAAAATACCATGGCGTCGCTGCGGGCGACATCGCTCATGGAAGACTCAAAGGCCGTCCTGCCAGCAGGTATGTGAACCTGGAGTATTGTGTTTTGGATGTTGTTAACATATAGATACAGAGCTCATCAACACGATCCTCGACTACCTCCCCGTAGCCGACATGTTTCGATTTGCCCAGACCTCCAAACGCATGCAGGAGATGGTCTATGATGACACCCGATGGATACAAAGACTGAAGAGCATGGGCTGCTGGAACGATGCAGAGGCACGGAAAAGATTTGGAGACGCAATGCGCAAGAAACAAGAAGCACAACGAGTGGAAGAGGCGCGGAGAGCGGGGGCAGGGTTGGCGGCTCCTGCGAATGGGCGCGCACCGGGAGGGGAGGCTCCAAGACGAACGAGCACGACACTCTTCGATGTGGGGATGGAAGGAGAAATACAACGGAGGAGCGCGGACCAGAGCGCCAGGCCGAGCGCGTCGACATTGAATACAGAGTTCGACGACATGACGCTTTCGCCGGCCGTGAAGTCTCCGACTGCCCAAGCGTACACCATAGACCCTGAATTAGCGCTGAAGGTGATACAGCGCGCAAAGTCCATACGGGGAATGGCACGGCAACAGTACGGGAAGATCTATGGGGCACTCGCGCCGTACTACTTTGACCTCACCCGGTCACAGAGCCACACCGATCCTATATTGTTTCGCACCTACCGCGACCCCGAACAGCAAGCTATTATGCTGGCGCAGCTGAAGGTCTTTGCGAAGAGCGATTTTGCTCAAGCCTGGAATCAACGTGAACAGCGATTGGATACAATGATGGGCATCTTTGAGAATGCTGTGTTGCGGGAGTTTGAGCAGGGTTACGAGCAGCATGACTTTGACGGGCGGATGAAGAGATATGCACATGTCTTGGTTGCACTGAATGGGGGCGCAGCCGCTATCGATTCGTTCATCCATAACCACCCTTTGATGCTAGAGAAGGAGAAACTGGGCAATCCTGCGGACTGCTTAAGAGTGGCGGGCCCTGGTCATCTCTCTCTCCAGCCATCGCTTGATTTCTTCGAGGGCCTAGCAGTCACCCTGAACGAAGAGGCAGCGCTCATAGACCGTGTCTTCCCACCCACTGTCGATATCATGATATTATTTCTCGAGCGAGTCACTGAAGATGTTGTTTCAGAGTACATCACGACATTGCTCGACGAAGCTCATGAGGTGAGCGTTGAGGTATACTTGAAGGCAGTTGCAGGCATCCTTGACCAAGCCATCCAGCTTGCGATTTCTCTTCAGCCAACCAAGTGCTCGAAACCTAATTTCAAAGAGGAGGCTATCAAACTCATGTGCAACTGCTTTGAGCAGCATGTTGACTTGTATCTGCAAGAAGAGACGGACTTTTTCAAGCGCCGCTCACTTGCAGAAGTGGAAGCATGGGAGAAGCGACTCACAGACGAAGAGCAAAGCGCGGAGTCTTTTTTCATGTCGAATATTAGTCGGCAGGCTGCCAAGCGCGATTTCCTGTCATCTTTCAAGAAGGTGGTAATGGCTCCTGTCAATGTACTACCTACTTTCGGCGCCTCAAGCTCTTCCAAATCTTCAACAATCACCCAAGCTACGAACGGTAGCACTCTAGATCCTACGTCGCGGTCTGCTACGCCGAATATAGGGGATCATTCAGGATCACCGCAACCACCAGAAGCACCTACTTCCGAACTTGCTGCAAAGGCCGCTATCATGAACTCTCGTTTGGAAGGCATTCGCAGCCTGTTCAGTATTGAGGTCGCTCTTAACCTTACGCATACGTGCAAGGCAAGCTTGGAAAGAGCTGCTCGATTCGTAAGACTAGGCAGTCAGTCCGGCGAGGAGGCTAAAGAACAGTGTGAGAACATGTTCATCAGCTTACTTCAGACTCTTGGAGGGCGTCACATGAAGCCAGGCTTTGACAAGGCCGTCGGCCACATGGCTGCGTACAGACCCAGGGAGGTCACCGATCATAGCAAGGAAGGAGTTGCACCCCTCGTGTCCTTTCTCGAACTCGTCAATGTCGGAGATTTGATCCAACAGATGGTGGACATGTTCTACCTGCAAGAACTTGTAGCTGCCAAATTGACTGACCAAGACGACTTTCTCAGCCCCGCTGCGAAAGAGAAGAAGCGTTTTGAGCAAATGCTTGATGAGAGCGTTGCAGCCGGACTCAATAAAGGTATTGACGTGCTCATGGACGAAGTGGAGTACATCTGCGGTACCCTGCAGCTACCCTCCGACTTCAATCCCGCTGTAGGCCCCAACGGCATGGTGCAGGTGTTCGATATTGGGCCTAGCCCAACTGCCAAGAAGGTGATTGATATGGTGTCGTCGCACACCAGTATGCTAGTGGGTAGTACGGACAAGACGGTGCTGGATGTGTTCAACCAGGAGGTCGGATTGCGCCTGTTCACTGCGCTCTGCAAACATCTGAAACGACAGAGAATCAGCGTGGACGGCGCAATCAGGCTCATCAGGTAAGCCGCGAAGCAACAAAACGATTTGGATTCGAGTACTAATAGCCGGTTAGCGACATGAACGCCTACAACACGTACATTGTCTCGCTGCGCAACAAGTCGCTAACTCAGTACTTCGCAGCACTGCGGGAGTTGTCACAAATCTACCTCATTGATCCGAACCACGCAAAGGAGATAGCGACCATCATTGCAGATTCGGATCGGTACCACGGCATATTTAGGGCAGAAGAGGTCTATGAGTATGCCGAACGCAGGGCCGACTGGTACCATATTCGTGGTGCGGTCGAAAAGCAAATGTATGGCGTTGGCTGCATGATTATGTAGAAGAATTCCTCTAGCGCTTCAATGTAAAGAATGCCACAATATCTTGTGATGCACATGTCATGTAGTGAAGCGTGTACGTGGATACCAGAGAGTAGATATCTACCCAAGTATACATGTAGATATCTAGCAGGCCTCGGTGGCTGGGGGCATGTCTCGCACAGACGTCGTTTCCAACCATTTCAGACTTTATCTCTCAAACTGATCCGATCCGCTGGATTAGATTTACCTTGGAAGTCCATATGACCTCGTCCGTCTCCTGCCCATCTTTGTCCAGGCCGCGCTTTTTGCTTTCTTCTCCCCTTCCACTCTTTCTCTCTCTCTCGCTCTCTCTCTCTCTCTTGTGCCCTTGACATCTCCCCGCAAACGCTTAGGTATTTACTGGGTTTAGCGGTTGGGACCCCACTAAAACACACGATAGCCGCGATCTGAGACTCTCTCCAGATCATCCAAAACCGACGTCTCTCGCTTGTGTTGGGGAAGACTTGCAAGCTCTAACGTGACTATTGCTCTGGAGTAAATCGCCGACTTTGGGCCTTTAGATTGGCTTCGGTGCGCAGCCTTTTCCCAACTACTAGCCTTAGCAACCGCGAGCCAGCAGAGCGCTTGAAAGACGCGGATCACTTCTGAAACTTCGCAACGCGTCGCTGGCACCTACGAAGCCAGAGGAGAGGGCGCGCGATTGTTGACACGGAAGCTTGTGATCACGATAGTTCTGTCTTCGGGGGGGAAAGGTCTAGTCTCCTCCGCGCTTGCGACCAGCCACCATGGCCGGTGAGTACACTCTCCACCAGATATGGCGCAGACGTCGAACGTGCGGCTGATGGATGGGGGACAGCTCTTCTAGCGGGCATCGAGGATCGGTATTCCCGCATCATCGACGGCATCCTCGCCAACAGCGACCTCAATACCATCTCCGCCAAGCGTATTCGCAAAGGCCTCGAGGGAGAGCTAGATCGCCCTATTGGCGCTGACGAGAAGGTATATTACACCTGGGATAACTAGAGCCCTAGCGGATGTTGTCTAAAAAGAGACATGCTGATATTCCATACCAGGACGCAGTCACCAAGCTCATCCTTGAACGCTTCGACAGGTTCATTGCCGCTCAAAACGGCCGAGGCGACCCAGACACGCCCGAAGAACCCGCAATTCCAAGCGTCGAAGCCCCCGCCACGAACGGTCACGCCTCAAAAAAGCGCACCCCGTCCGAGAACGAAGATGAGTCCGTCCTCTCCGCACCCGACGACCCGCCGCCCAAGAAGAAGCACAAAAAAGTTCGGTCCACCGAGGACGATGATGCGGCTTATGCGGCACGTCTGCAGGCAGAGGAGAACATGAGGACTGGACGGGCGCGATCAACCCGGGGAGGGAATACACGGAAGAAGGCGCCCTTGGTCAAGAAGAGCAAGACGAAGCCGAAGAAGAAGAGCAGTAACCGGGTCAAGGATGAAGATGATTCGGATATCGTCAGTGGGAGTGGTGCGGAGAAGAAGAGTGGGAACAAGAAAGGAGGCTTCCATGTGCGTCTACACGCACTGTTGCTTTGGAGCGAGAGAGAAATCAGAACTGACTAGTCTTTGTAGAAGCCTATGGCGCTTTCAGCACCTCTCTCGGAACTTCTCGGAGAGACACAGGTATGTCACCCGGCTTGCGCGACATCGATTACGATCAAAAAGAAGCATCATACTTACTGCCTTTTCTGTAGCTGTCCCGCCCCCAAACCGTCAAGAAGATCTGGGAATACGTCAAAGCCCGCGATCTGCAAGACCCGAGCGACAAGCGCCAAATCCGCTGCGACGACGCCATGCGTGCCGTGTTCAAGCAAGACCGTGTTCACATGTTCACCATGAACAAAATCCTAAACCAGAATTTATACGCCGTCGACGAGATCATCGAGCAGTAGACGTTCGCTATAGGCCTGCGGATACAACAAAGCATAGTTCACAACAGACATCCCCGTCTACGAACGATACGTCGATAAGAAAAGACATTCAGATTCGAGACGGTCTGAGCATGTCTATCCTTCCTCCATCTACTTATTCTCCAACTCGAATCTTTTCCTTTCCCTTCCCTGCTTCATACTTAGCAGCATGGCGGCCAATGGCGTATAGTAGGACCATGGATTTTCTTTTTTGCTTGCTTGCATGCATACATACCCGACCTGACCCTGGTCCTCCAAAGTGTCGACAAAACAGGTGTCAGGCCCGAGTTTATCTCTTTTACTCTCTCTTTCCCTCTCTCTCTCCCACCACCCCCTTTTCTCTCTGTATCTCTCGTTTCTCATTTTCCCCCTCATCCATCCATTTATCTTCCTCCCTCTTTCATCGCTACTCTTCTCGCTTTACAAAAGTGCAATCGAGAAATCATAATGCCCATCATCACCAACATATGACGAACGAGACGTGGACAACGGGGTGGCTTAATTAATCAGCGACTGATATCTTTGCGAATGGGGGTTTTGGATGCAGGTGGTTGTAGCTGGGTTGGATGCAGCCGAATTTCATTCACGGCGGGGGATAAGACATGGGCAGATTATTGCTAAATCAAAGACGGGTGGAAGGTTCCACTGGAGCGTGTAGCGTGGGATAAGACGAGAATTGGCACAGCATAGCGTAACCTGCAGATGCGATTTGAATGAAGAGCATTTTTTCACATTATGAATAGCAGCAGCAGCAGCTAGTCACGCAATCAGTCAGTTTTTCAACCATTCATGCATTCTATAGTAGATAGTCTAGATAGGCAACGGTACAGTTAGAGAGCCACGAAAACGCGGAAAGGGATTGTATATAGCTACTGCTACTGCTACTACTAACCAACACCACTGCTAGATACAGCTTTCAGCTTTCCCCAAACCCAGTAGTAGCTCTCTCTCTCTACCCACCCTCAGCGAAAGACTGTCCGTATCCAATTCAACGAGTGCCAGAGACAGCAAAAAGTCCTCAAAAAAAAGGATCTTGGTATAATGTAATATCCAGAATACGCCGCCCCCACCCAATAGGCAAATTGTACACAGGCAATCCCCACCACACCTTCTCATCTACCTACATGCGCTATGATGATAATCTTACAAGCCTTCGGGCAACTGCATCTCAAAGCTCTCCAGCTCGTCATCGAAAGCGTCTCCGCCGTCAAGCTGGCTCGCAAAGTTATTGACCCAAGCGTCCGCATCTTCGTCTCCAGAATTCTCAAGGAAAAGACGTTCCATCTCACACTCTACTTCCTCGGCCGTACGTTGCTGATACTCTTCTTCTTCGGCAGGTGCGACGAGAGTGGCTTCCGTGGAGGTCGAGCTGGAGCGGGCAAAGTCTCCGCGGCGCTTGGGAATGGTTGCCGTGTCATTTGAGGTGCGGACATGTGTTGCCTGGGCGGTAGGGGTAGGCGCTCGACGGGTGGTGGCGGAGAAAGGGGCAGGCTTAGTGACGTTGGAGAGAGGCTTGCGGGCTGCGGTGTTGGAGGTCGTTGCGCGGCCTCGAGCGTAGCCGATGGTGCTCTTAGACGCGGCTGCTGCTATGGCATGGCGACTAATAGAAGGAGCTGCGGTGGGCTTGGGAGTTTTCTTAGACGGCATAAGGCCGGCGGGGATGCGTGACTTGGGGGCTGTGGTAGAAGCAGCGAAGTTTGGCTTGCGCGTTTCAGAGAGGGCGGCGACAGCGGATTTGGCCTTGATGGTCGATGGTCCCGTGTATGGTTTCTTCTTTGGATCACCCGGCTTCGTGGGGGATGCAGAGACAATGGTCTTCAGAGGCTCAACGCCAAAGTACCTGCTCACTTCGGCCTGGTCCTTCTCCCACTGTGCATTGAATAGCTTGTCGAACTCCTCGTCTCTGTTCTTCCGGTCTGCCTGCATTTGCTCGTCCAGCTCACGCTCGCCTTTGGTACGTCCGTCGTCTTCAACCGGGTTGTGATATGCGTCCCAAATTCCACGGGTTGCGTTCTTGCCTTCGAACATGGGGAACTTCCAGTCGCGTGGGAGGTAGTCGTCCATATCATCGGGCAGAGGCACCTCCTTGGGCGGCATATATTCGATTTCTGGGACATGGTTCTCTTCAGCGGCAGCGGCTTCGGGCTGATGGACCTTGACTTTGGGACGGCGCAGACGGGGACTGGCTTTCTGAGTCTTCGCGGAGGATAGCGGTGCGGGGGTTTGGAAGGCGGTCGCTTTGGCATTGGTAGTTTTCATGCCCAGTGGAGCGCGCGAGCGGGGTCCTGGAGTACATGTTAGATCGAGTTTCCCATACTGCCGCAGTGGAGGAGGAGCAGTAGCATACCGATAGGCGTGACAAAAGCACTCATGTCGCCCTTGACATCCCTCTTGACCGTCATGGGAACGTTGCCCCTTCCATTCGTCTTCAATGCCGACTTCCCCGGCCTGCCCACAGCATTCTCGTCGTTGAGCGGGACCTTGAACGGCGTCTTCGGAGCTCTGTGGCCTGGTGTTTTGGCTCCCAGGCCTTTGATCGCATTCTTCCCAGCGGCGCCAGCCTGCGGGCGATGCACCTGGTTTTCCTGGTCGCGTGCAGCTAATAACTCCATGGCTGCGGTCACATTGAACGAGCCGTTGGTTATATATATATGTATATATATAGGCTTTGCGGGCTGGGCTGGAGGTGGCAATTCTCCCGCTTGGTCCTCTTGTTTACACTGGTTGCTTGGTTGCTATGCGAGAAAACGGTCGGTGGCTGGCGCATCTATTTGCAGGCTAGCTTGGCTCAGTCACCCTTGTCCCCTGTCTCGGAAAGCACGTCGCTTTGCATTTAGCAGGCGACAGCGGAGACACTGTCACATTCACCACCACCACCTCTCTACCACTCCACCATTCCACCCCCAAATAACCTTTCACCTCACCTAACCTGCACTCTCTGCACCGTACACAGTCCTTTTCTGCCAACAAACCCCCGCAAACCGCAATCATGGATCAGATCAAGCAGGCAAGTCCACTGACCTACCCCGCCATGTCCCTGGAACACTCACTATCCATTATCCTGCTACTAGCTAACACGCCGCCGCCGAACAGCGCATGAACGCTCTCCGCATCGAGGCGGACGAGAGCGCCTCCAAAGCCGAAGAGTACAAGGCCAAGGTCAAGACGCTGGAAGCCGAAAACACACAAAAGGAGCAGGAGATCACGTCCCTCTCACACAAGAACCAGATACTAGAGGCCGAAGTCGAGAAGCTCGAAGGGTCAGTGAAGACATACAAGGACGAGGTTGCTGGTGGTGCCGCGGCGGGCAGCCAGGCCGAGTCGATGCAGCGCAAGATCCAAGTGCTTGAGGAAGAGGCTGAGGAGTCTGACAGGACAATCCGCGAGCTAAATGAGAAGTGGGTGCCCCCGTCCTCTCCGGAAGCAGTAACCTGCCAGCCCACAGCTTTTCGGGCTTAGGCAACCCAACCACGTCTGTGCTGACAAAAAATGTTGTAGGCTCCGCCAAACCGATGTCAAGTCCGGTCACTACGAACGCAAAGTGCAAGCTCTCGAGCAGTCCCGCGACCAATGGGAAACCAAGTACGAAGAGATGGCCAAGAAATATGAGGACACCAAGAAGGAGCTCGATGACTTCGTCAAGGAGATTGGTAACATCTAATCTCTCGGACTGTTTGCTAGCTGTAGAGTTGTTGTTGACATGTGATTTGAAGCCCAATACTGAGCGTGGTATTCCTGCTACCGGCTCGAGGTATAACATGACGGGTGAGATGGATCTGATGCACGGGGACCAAGGGTGGGCGTGAAAGAATGGAAGCTGTTTACACTACATTACCCCTACCTGCACATTTTGCTTCTTCCCCTCTCTTCGTGTGGATGTTTGAGCGAACATGGCGTGTTGTGCGCTTTAAGAAATCTCTGAGTGTGGCAATGCAATCGTTTCTAGAGGTCCCCCACATCCCACCCTCCGTGTCTCATAATGATGGTTGGGCATTTGTACATCAGAATCGTGGCAGACTGTGTGATAGGAGGCCACAGTATATATACAACGCCCACTCTAGAAAACTTTTTCTCTCCACGTTCAAAGCTCCACCGAGTGAATGAATCCCCCATCTCAGCTTCCAAATTCCAAGCACTCTAAGCCCCCATCCTCGCCTCCTTCTGCTTCTTCTTCTTAACCCCCTGCTTAACCCTCTCCATCTTCCTCTCCGCCTTAGTCTCATACCGAAACTTGATCTTCTTCTTCTTTGGCCGACTAGTCTTTGGCTTCTCCTTAGTCCACACCTTTTTGTCCTTGCCCTCTTCCTCGTCCCCACCGCCCTTTGTCTCAAACCCATGTTTCGATATCCCCACCGTTTCAATAGTCACGGTGGTGTACTTGTCTTCGTCTATGTATTCGTCTTCTTGGTTGATAGTCTGGGGATCTGCGCCGGAAATCCCATTCCATTCATCGCCATTTCCGCCATCACCACCAACACCACCATTGTCCTCGCCATCGTCATCGTCGCCATCATCATCATCATCATCATCATCGTCCGCAGACGAAAGATCCCCATTTGCCTGCTTAACCAACCGCGTAACTTCAGAAACATGTTTCTCCAACCCTTCTTTCCTTTGCTTTCGTATCTGTACGTTCCATACAATTAGTTACCATCCTGAAATCATCAAATATGTATTGCCTATCTTTCCCTCCCACACCTCCGCACTTCTTTCTTCTCGCCTCTCATCGTCCTGTGCGGGAATACCATTGGGAAACGTACCTCGGCTCTCATCCTAATCCGCTCTTCACGCTCCTTCTTCGCATTTTCCTCCTGCGCGTGCTTTATCCGCGCGACCTTGCGCTTGTGGAAGCCTGTGAGGTATTCTTCGCGTGCGGCGGGGTCGAATGTGATTTGCTCGGGGGCGGGCGCCGTTTTGCGTTTTTTGCTGGGTGGTGGCATTGTGCGTAGTTTGGTGGGTGGGAGTAGAGAGCGCGGTAGGGATTTCTTGGGGTTGTGGATGGGGGTTTGGGCGGTGCTGTTTGTGGGTATCGCGTGTATGGTTGGGGATCGGAACTTTTTTTGGGTGGAGAAGTCTTAGGTATCTTTCCATGGGTTTGTAGGTAGAGAGCAGGTTTAGCCGAGGTGTGGCTGGTTACCTGTTTAGTTTGGTAGTGTTGGTCAGGGTGTGGCATAACATTTAGGACGACTGAATACAGGATGGGATCTTTGTTCACTTTGGACGGAACGAAAGGAGTTGGGTGTAGGAAATGTATACACGACGATAATATGTGTCGGTTGTGGAAATAAATGTGAATAAAACATCCATCTTTGACTACTGGTATATAAAACTTCTCGAACAGCCGTCATCCACTCGTCGCATCAGTCCGTACATCATCCAGTCCCAGCAAGCTCCTTCTCCACGGCAAAGTATCTAAATGTTGCTTTGCTTTACTGGTGATGCACAGTGCAATATCAATATCCTGGAGGCCTGGCTCTCCAAACATGGACACCACCAAAAGGCCGAGGAAAGAATGGTAGATATCTGGGTGATCTCCTGGCGCTTTCCCGAACCCCCCGACCATATGTTGGGTCTTTTCAATCAACCACCTTCGAACGGGTCGCCTGTCAACGATGTGTTCATACCCGAGAACGTATATCGATGCCAGTACCCAATAAGCGTAGCAGGTGTCACCGATCTTGTTAGGTCTGCCGTTTATACCTACCCACTGGAGTTCAGCTCGGGCAGGAAACTCGTTTTTAAAAGACTTTTGCCCTTGTAGCGAAGTGTTAACTGAAGGCTTGAGGAAGGCATGTGCATCATGGCAGGTTGCCGGTGAGTCGGTCTCGTCCATATAGGTGTCCAAAGCATCACCTTCTTCTATTGTTAGGGTCTGTCTTGATACGAGCCAATGCAAAGTTCGGGGTAGGTTGGAGATGCCCCGCACTCTGCCATCTGGTTTCGCAACGGGAAGACGGTTGACGAGGGATAATGCAAAAATAGCGGTACAGGTGAAGCCAGCATGGGCCTCGTGGAACGGTCCTTCAGACAGGGCGCCATCATAGCATTCGGCTCTCAGGACGCATTCAACGAACGAGTCTACATTGATGTCAGGAACACCATCTACCGGGCCTTCGAGGTTCCCACGTAGGATCCACCTGATGGCAGTGGCCATGAAGCTAAATCTGGAGTCATTGGCCCCTTCTACTTGACCGTCCTCACCCAACGTCTCTCCGAAGCTGCCATCGGGCCTTTGGATTTTGGTCAACCAGGATAGGAGGTCCCTCCGCTTTACTCGTTCCAGATCGTCTCCTAGGACGGTTAGAATGAGTAGTGCGAAGAAAGTGCCGGGCAGATGGGCAGGGTCCCATATCTTGTTGTCGGAATTCCTTGCGGACCCAAAGTCGGTCGCTGGCGCTGGTCTAAAGCCTCCCTCCGGCAGCTGGCACCTGTACACCCAGTCTATGTGGCCTTGGCGCTCTTCTGCGGGAAGAGCCGAGGGCAGGTCCCCCAATATGTCCAGAGCGGAGAGGATGAAGAAGGCAAGGGACATGCGATTCGCGTCATTGCCGGTGTAGTGATGGGGCAAAAAGGTCTTCAGATTCCGCCTCCAGAACCTGATGTGTGCGCCATAGTTGAGTTTACCATCGTCGGCGGTGGCAGAGGCAGCGCCCGGGGCCATTATGGGGGTGTCCCGAGCCCCGTGACCGGCGACCCGAGACCCAGAAGGATGGTTGCTCTGGGCAGATAGATATTTATATCTGGGTGGCTGTAATAGCTATGCCCGTTGGCAGTCCAAGCGGGTGTTGACGCTGACGGCAAACAGGAGAATTTCACTCTTCTGGACACGCGCGGCTCGTGGCTCCGGCGATACGTGCACCGCAGCCCGGTTCAGGCCAGCACGAAGCCGTTGGGAGCCGTGGAGAGAGGTGGGTAATGGGAGGAGGGGGCAGTTTGGGCTGTGTTGTAGTAAAAGCAAACACGAGGGCCAGGACAACGGTGTAGCATGCGAGAGATCATGCTCAAAGGGGACGGGCAAGTGTGCAAGCGTCGAGTGATGGTCGAGGCATTGCGGCGAGCCTGGTGGCTGGTGGCTGGTGGCTGTAGGCATGGAGCTAGACCCCATGAGGCCATACAGGCGCAGGGATCGTGCTGGTCGCGGTCAAGTTCTCAGCTGGAAGCTTTTGACACCACCAAAAGAATCCCCTGAAGGCGGCACTTCTCCTATCTCTCCGAAATCTGGCTGTGACGAGCGCCACAAGTGCGTGTAAAGCCCTTCTCCCGCCATCCGTGTTGCGCATCTGTAAGCAGACGTGTCACAAGCACCAAGGCTGCGCATCCACACCCACATCCACATCCTCATTCCCACCCCCAACTGCACTGTCTCCTTGTCCTGGTGCTTCCTCTCCTCACGCTCGCTACGACGCCCACGAGTCCATACCAGCGATTCCCTACTCGGTCGAGGATTGACCCGGAGTTCGTGACGATTTTGATACCCATCTACTTGCATTCATCATGGCGGCGGGATTTGCTGGGTCGTTCTGGTCGAACGACTATGCGGGCGGTGCGTACTCGGCGAGGCTGCCGGCCGATGGCTTTCCACTTACTGACGGGCCTCTGCAGGTTTGGGCGTTCTTTTTGGGAAGCTCCAGCAGGGCGTCCAGGAAAACCAGCAGATACTGACCGTGGCTCGTCTGCGCGCCGACGCGGAAGAGACGTACGGGAGCAGTCTGGCTGCCATTACGCCCGCGACGGAGCGCTTGTCGGGGGGCTTCAGCAGAGATGACGGCGCAAGCGTGCGAAAGGTGAGCCACCATCCCAACCACATGCTAGACTGTGTCGCTCACTGTGCAGGCCTACGAAGGCGTGCGCACGGAAATGGACTCGGCCGCCGCGAGCCACCGCAAGATCGCATCCAACATCCGCGAGCTCGTCGTGACCCCATTCGGCCGCTGGTGCGAAGCTCACGCCGCGCGCGTACAGAACTCCCAGGATGATCTGCAAGCTCGCATTAAGCTGCACGATCGGCAAGCAGACGCTGTGCAAAAGTATCGGTCGCAATACTACAACAAGTGCAGGTTGGTGGAGGATCTTGACGAGGAAGACAAGTTGGCATTCCAGGACCCCCTGAGCGAAGTTGCCCAGAGCCCCAAGATGAAAGTACCGACCATCAAGATGTCCGAGCCCGAAGACGGCGAGGATGAGCCCATCGATCTCGGCGACGAGACGTACCAGCCGGACCAGGTGAAGAAGATTCTCACCCACATGCTGGAGAACATCAAGCTCGGCGAAGTCAAGGTGCCCATTCTCGGCGTGTATCAAAACTGCTCTAACGGCGCAGACATAACCCAGTACATTCAGAAGCACATGTCGGCAACCAGCGTCAGTTATGCCGAGCGGATCGGTCAGGACTTGTTGACGAATGGGTTCCTCCGCCTAGTCGGAAATGTGGGCAACACGTTTGCAAACAGCTCCAGGATGAACTACCAGTGGAAGACAAAGGTGTTCCAGATCACCGAGATTCCAGAGAAGAAGCAGCCTTTGGGTCGTTCCTCCACCGGCATGTCGACTGACAGCTTTACCGTGGACTCTCCCGTGGGGACTGTCCAGGAGTATCTCCAAGGATGGAATCCGTTGAACAACCAGTACCCCAACGAGACGCCGTCGGAGAAGCTCCGCCGGGAAGCTCGCGAGGCTGATGAAAGGTACAAGCAGTCGGTGAAGAAGCTTGATTCGCTGCGCTGCAATCTCGAGGAGGCCATGGTCGATCACCTGAAATTCATGGAGCGATGCGAGCTGGATAGGCTAAAAGCGATCAAGGCGGTCATCTTGGACTTCTCTGGCGCCATCAGCAACGTGATCCCAAGCCTCCAAAGCACCGTCGACAAGATGATGCTATTCCAGGAGACTGTTCAACCACTTGGCGATCTCCGCTATCTACTCGAGAACTACAGGACTGGCCAGTTCATACCTAGAGTCACCACCTACGAGAACTACTACAACTCTGTTGATGGTAAGGAAGATTTTCAACATGGTAGCCAGGCTTCTAACTAACATGCATCAGAGCAAACATTTGGTGTGGACTTGGAGGCGCGGGCTCGTTCTGACCGGAAGCGTGTCCCCATGATAATCACTACTATCCTCACCTTCCTGGATAACCACTACCCTGATCTCGAGGGTGACGAAGCTCGCCGTGGAATTTGGCTTGTCGATGTTCCCCTTGCGCAGACCCACAACTTACGCGCAGCTGTCAACACGGGCAAGACGTTCCCTCATGAAATCCTCGACAAATATGATATACCCATTGTTGCTAGCGTTTTGAAATTGTACCTGCTTGAACTGCCTGGTAAGTCGATCTTGTCATACTTTCCAAGCATGCACTGACCAGCATAGATTCTCTCGTCTCCTCGCACGTCTATGAGATTATCAAGACGATCTACAGCACCACTGCAGCCGAAACCTCAGAGGAAACCCGTATCTCCGTCATCCAGTCCACCCTTGGTCAGCTTCGTCTTGCCAATATTGCCTCTCTCGACGCCATCTGCACGCACTTCACCCGTCTCATCGAACTGACCTCGGCCGACGAAGCCTATGTGACCGCCCTGGCAAATGCCCTCGCTCCTTGCATCCTTCGCCCCAGGCAGGAATCGAGCTTGACGATGAACGAGCGCTACAGCTACCGGTTGATCCGAGATCTTTTCAACCACAAAGACTCCATTTTTGGTGAGCTGAAGCGTGCGAGTTCCTTGACACACTCCTCGTCTGGTACCCATCGTCCACGTGCCATCTCAACCGACGAGAGCAATAGGCGCGCGCATTACGAGGAACGCAGCCGTGCCATTGCAGCTCAACGCTCCCCGCGAGCTGTCTCTCCAGGACCTGGGCCTCGTGGATCCGGATCCCACCGTCGTGACCGTAGCCAGACTAGGTTCCCTGTTAACACGGCCTCGCCGACTGAAGCACGTAAAAACACGCGCAACTCACTTGAGGTTCCCGGTGCGCTTGAGAGCCCCGTGACCGAGGGCAATGGTACCAACGGTACCACTGCCGAGACGCCAACGGCACCTGTTGAGCATCCTGCCCCGTCAAGTACACGGGTTCCGTTACCTCGGAAGCATGCCGGAAGTCTCACAAGGAGCAACAGGGACTCGACCGGGAGCTTGAGGGGCATAGCAGAAGATGGCGCACCAAGAGGGGTGCAACTGGAGGACAAGCCGATGGATGACTAGTGGTAAGACATGGCTTGCGTTCAGCGTATGGGGAGTCGGCTTCTGACCTTTTCGTCGGCCACGAAGTAATGCGTGTACGCTCCTTTACGAGCAAACTGGGCATTGTTGGGGAGTTATGATGTAATTTGATTCGTGGTTACCGACTTGGACATTGATTTAGAAGGCGACTGTTTTCTGTAACATACCTAGTGTAGGTTTTGGGATGTGGCGTCTTTTTTTGTCTCTATTATGTAGCTGAAATGCGATCATGAGTAGGTACTGTGGCTGTCTCGGCTTTTGAGCATGGTAGATGATGTCGCTGGACAGCCGGTATCTACTTGAATTATCTACACATGCATCAAGCTGTAGTTAACTAACTATCATACAAAGCTTAGTAATGATGCTGGAGTATCACCCTGGCACATCTGGACCGGTCAGACAGCAGGTTTCCCAGGCACAGCCACGCTGCCGAGGCTCGTGCCGGCAACGGGTATCAGTGGGCAGCCTACAGTAGCAGTACAGAGTCGAGACTCCACGCCACTCCACAGCCTATCATAACTCGATCGCAAACTGACTATTAGATCAGTGTCTACGTTGGCGTTGACGTTGACGCTGACGTCCACATTCACTTTTGCATTCTATTCAAGTTCAGATTCAATCGCTCAGCTCCATGTGTCTCGTCAAGGTACGACAGGAAGAGGACGTCGTAGTGCCCTACCGTGTAGTACGCCACGACAACTCTCCACGCCGCCGCTCTCATCAATCCGTCCGCCGCGTCTCTCGAACAGAAGTGATCCGCGAATCACCCAGGCACTCGGCATCCTACGTCGCTGTCCCATCTCCAGGCCCAGCACCCCTCGCAATTCCTCCGCCTCAGCCCGTCCCCGTCTTCTACGAGCCCCCTCCCGCGCCCGTCCCCCCGCCTTCCGTCTCACACCATGGAGGCGACCGCGCGCACTACGTGGAGGTTTCGCCCGCCAGCAGTGTGTCGAGTCATTCGCCGAGTCGCGCGAGTGAGTATGTGGTGCACGAACGCGAGTATAGGAAACAGAGGCGTGAGCGGAATTACAGCCCCGAGGAGAGGAGTCCGAGATATGACCATTTCAGGTATGTCGAGGGCCCGGGCAGCGAGAGCGAGTATGGTGGGAGGGAAAGGTATGAGAGGAGGAGGAGGAGCATGTCAAGGGTGAGGGAACGTAGCGCGAGTCGCGGGAGGTATGACGATGGCGGGGAGAGGTACACGAGGGAGAGGGTCAGCGTGCATGTCGGGGATGGGAGGAGGAACAGAGACTATCGATGAATGGACATGTCGTGTCGCTTGCGAGTCAGTTATTTGGGGGACTGTTTAATTTTCTTAGTGGATATCCTTCGATCTTGGGTAATGTAAGAGCATTTATGATGATGATGATGATGATGATGACAATTTCGTCCGCAATTCCGCGGCCATGCACAAGTAGGAGCAAAGAACTCCATGACACTCAATGCATAGCCCATACCATGTCTTGCACCCGCGCTATTCTTTCGTCTGTGGAAGGAAGAAAGACAGAAAGTTCGCCATGAGCATTCAATGTGTGTGACGTGAAACCAGACTTTCTCATCAGCCGCCACGACGATCAACTCAGCCCGCACACGACAAGCAACCTTTTTTCTTTCACCTTTTCCTGCCACGTCCGCTGCCCCCCCAACCAAGACACACGACTCCGGACAACCTGCCATCCTCTGTGCGCATCTAGTCCGAAAGCTCTCCGCCCTGTGCGGAATGCCCGCCGCCGCCAACGACAACGACCAGGACAACGACCAGGACAACGACCACAAAAATGTCTATACGCGTCCTAATCAGGGACTACCCGCACCGCGCTATTGCGCTTACGACACCCACCCATGCGCTCGTGCTTCGACATTCTACGTCCAGCGCAGACAACACTAACGGCTTCAATGCCTCGACCACCAGCTTGGGAAGCAACGGCAACGGCAACAGCTCCGGCGCTGCCCGCTGCATTGTCAACTTCACTTCGCTCGAGACCGCCGATCTGTCGACATATCGCGCACTCTCTAGCGTTACTGCCCACGGCACCCTCGGTCTCATCACGGTGAATAACGATGTATTTTTAGTAGTGGTCAACGGGTCGCGGAAGGTTGCTGATATCAGGCCTGGGGAGACCATACAGAGGATACACAGCGTGGGCTTCTATTGCTTGAATAGTTCGAGCTATGACAATCTGCTGAACGATGAGGTGAATCCGTACCCGACCGATACTCTGGATGAAGAAGGTTTCGAAATGGGGTTTGGCAAGGGCAAGGGCGAGGGCGCCGGCGGAGTGCTGGAGCATCCGTGTTTGGCATTGAAGAAGTTGTTGAGTGGTGGTAGTTTCTACTACAGTAATGACTTCGATCTTACGAGGCGGGTGCAAGTCAGGAGCTCGGATGCTGCCACCGTGTCGATTGACAGTCTGGATGCGGGATTTCTGTGGAACTCGTACATGATTCAACCGTTGGTGGACTTCCGGTCGAGACTCCATCCGCGAGAGAAGCAGGCATTGGATCAGTCGGGTATCCTCACGAGTGCTATAAGAGGCTTTGCGCTCACAGTTACGGTACCGGGTTCTAGCAGTCCGGTGCGGTCGTCACGGTCTGGGTTACCGTCTACCATGACGCTTATATCGAGGCTGTCGTGTAGAAGAGCTGGGACGAGGTTCAATGCGAGAGGCATTGACGATGACGGCAACGTAGCGAACTTTGTCGAAACCGAGACCATCTTTTCAGCACCTACCGGACTATGTTTCTCATACACCCAGGTGCGAGGAAGTGTGCCAGTGTTTTGGGAACAAGCGACTGGACTCTTGCCTGGACAGCAGAAAATTACTATTACGAGATCGCCTGAAGCGACACAACCCGCTTTCGACAAACATTTTGAGAATCTGGAGCTGAGTTACGGAGCGCTCCATGTGGTCAATCTCCTCAGCAATGAGAAACAGAATGAGATTGAACTTACTCATCGTTATCGGCACCATATCCAGAATAGTCCGCTCAACCAAGGGTACGAGAAGGGTTCGAGAGAGCATGAGCTAATCAAGCTCACCGAATATGACTTCCATGCAGAGACGAGAGGACCTGGAGGCTACGAGTCGGCGAGCATGATCTCCCAGTGGATACATCATTCGGCGGACAGCTTCGCGTATACTTTGTTGGAAGAGGTGGAAGAAAGAGTGCGATCAAAAGGCCAAGACTACGTTGTTACACGCCCAACAACGATATTACAACAAGAGGGTGTCTTCAGGGTAAACTGTCTTGACTGCTTGGACCGGACGAACCTTGTTCAGACCATCATCAGCAAGATGGCTCTGGAGCTATTTCTCAATCACAAGACGCTGCGGGCGAACCAGGACTTCTGGATGCGGCATTCTACTATGTGGGCAGACAACGGTGACGCCCTTTCGCGAATCTATGCTGGTACAGGGGCGTTGAAGTCTTCATTCACAAGACATGGCAAGATGTCTCTTGCGGGCGCACTCGCTGATGCCAGGAAAAGTGCAACACGCATGTACATCAACAACTTCGCAGACAAGGGGCGACAAAATACTATCGACATGCTGCTCGGCAGGCTGATGGGACAGCTCCCCGTCCATCTCTACGACCCGACCAATGATCACGTCGTCGCAGAGCTCGCCAGACGCTCGCCAGAGTACACCCAAACGGAGGTCATCCACATGCTCGCCGGCACCTTCAACCTCAACGGCAAGACCGTTGGCCTGCACGAAGACCTCTCACCATGGTTGTGTCCGAACGTTGACCCCTCTCAAGAATGCCCCGAAATTGTAGCTGTCGGTTTTCAGGAGATTGTGGAGCTGAGCCCACAGCAGATCATGTCTACGGATCCGGCAAGGAGGCAAGCTTGGGAAGCTGCGGTCAGGAATTGCCTTAATGAAAATGCAGTGAAGCATGGGAAAGAAGAATATGTGCTGCTTAGAGGTGGTCAGTTGGTGGGTGCCAGTCTGTCAGTCTTTGTGAGAGCAGGTGCTTTGAAGGTCATTAAGAACGTGGAGGGAAGTTTGAAGAAGGTAGGTTTTGTCCTGGCTCTACGTTGATTGAGTAAATGCTAATAAGACTTTAGACCGGCATGTCCGGTATGGCGGGTAACAAGGGAGCTGTAGCCATTCGTATGGACTACGCTAACACTTCACTATGCTTTGTTACGGCTCATCTTGCTGCTGGCTTCGCTAACTATGAGGAACGTAATCGCGACTATAGGACGATTAGCCATGGCCTGAGGTTTCAGCGTAACAGGTCGATTGAAGATCATGATACTGTAGTCTGGCTTGGAGACTTCAATTATCGTATTGGTTTGAGCAACGAAAAAGTGCAGAAGTTATGTCAAGTTGGCGATCTCGAGACGATGTACGAGAACGATCAAGTATGTCACCCCTTCCGCTACTTCAACCTCAGTTCACATATTAATCTTGACCTAGCTCAACCTTCAAATGGTTGCCGGGCTGACCTTTCCCTTCTACTCCGAAGCTCGTATAACCTTCCTCCCAACCTACAAATACGATATCGGAACCGACATTTACGATACCTCGGAGAAGTCACGTATCCCAGCTTGGTGTGATCGCGTTCTCCGCAAGGGTGACAATATCCGCCAAATCAACTACGACTGCGCACCCCTCCGTTTCTCCGATCACCGCCCTGTATACGCTACATTCCAATGCTTAATCAGCAGGGTTGACGAGAAGAAGAAAGAAATGCTAAGCCAGGAAATCTATAGCAAACGACAGGATGCTATGGGTGATGTCAGACCTGGAGGAGGAATTGAAGAAAGTGACGACGAGGATCTCCTGGGCTACGAAAGCGTAGAACCGGGGCTACCCCCCGCAAGTTCTGATCGGAGGAAGTGGTGGTTAGACAACGGACTACCTGCCCGTTCACGCATCCAACCCCCATCAATCGATCACATTCCCAACCCAAGAAAACCAAACAACCCTTTCACACCATCGCCCGAACCAGATTGGGTTGAAGTAAAGAGAATGGGAGGAGGTCAGAAACCTGAACCCCCGCCCACTCGAGGAACAGCGAAAGCACATACTGTCGATTCCAACGGTTTCGGTACACCAACTTCATTATCAAAGTCTTCCTCCACCAGCTCGAACCAAAACAGACAGCAGCAGAAACCGGTGGCACGCAAACTCGCCGCTCCACCGTTCATACCATCGAACAATAGCTCAACGGCAACAATCCCCACCATGGATGGGCCAAACGATTTGAAGCGTTCATCCTCAAACGCATCCACAAAATCCCTATCTAACCTTCCCCAACGACCAGCATCAACCCAATCGTACCAATCCTCAAATTTCAGCCAAGGACTCCCCATCACCCGCAAACAAGCCCCTCCTATCCCAACCAAAAAACCCTCCCTCCTCTCCAACTCCTCACAAACAGGTTCCCAATCTCCAACTCCGCCCCCACAACGCTACCGCGACGACCCACCCTCACCCGAGACTATGCGTCCACAGCCCCCACCTCCACGACGCAGCATGGCGGCACCGCCGTCCCATGTAGAGAGAAGAGGATCAGGCATACAACAGTCGAGCGAGAAGCCGAAAAGAGCAATGGCTCCGCCTCCCAACCTTGTCGATATGGGCGAGGAAAAGCCGCCAGCTTTGCCGCCTAGGACGGGGACGGGATTGAGTGCTGGTAGTGGCAAGGGGATGAGCTTGATGGATGAGGAGCCGGATGAGATGGAGGGGCTGAAGGGGTGGGAGGTGCTGAGGCCTGTGAGGTAGAGTGTTGGAAGGATGGATGCGGGAGGTGGAGGGCGGATGGTGATATCTGAGCGAGAAATGGGGCAGAAGAGGGTGTGTAGGTGTGGATGTAACGGTGAATATCTTTCTAGCGAGGTGTTCTGGCTTTTTAGAAAATGAATTGGGCTGGGTGTGGATACGGAATCTAGAAGCGATCGTCTCGGCTCGGCTCGGCTTGGCTTCGACGACTGAAGTGGGATGGAGAAAGGTATAGGGCGATGTAATGAATGATAATGCCCTCTCGAAATGCATTTGGAATTAGAAGTGTTCATGCCAAAGCATGACGAGACTGAGTACTAGCGCAAACACACGGCAAGAAAATCCAGCTCGACCTTAAAAAAGGTCTACCTCTAAATTTGAACCAACATGCATGCATGTGCTCTACGAAATGACCTCCTCGCTCTCCTCGATAATCTCTTCAACAATTTCCTCCACCTCCTCGACTTCCCCATCCACATCCTGCAACACCTTGCCTCCGTTCAACTCAATCTCCGCACCTTCCTCCTCCAACATGATACGCATATTCTCGCGCCACTCGAGCCATTCAGCAAGCAGTCTCTGGCGCGCCTCAATGACAGCCTTGTTCGCTGTGTTCTTCTTGGCCAAGTCTTGCTCGTCGAAGATCTTGGAGTAGTTGCGAAGGTTCTTTCGGATTTCGGATTGTTCTTCCTTGGAAAGAAGTGTAGCAGGGCGTGGACGCCAGATGAATTGTTTGAATTGCTCGATGCCTTCTTCGCGTAGGAGTGTGCCTTTGAAGTCGTAGATGTGGTAGCCGTTTTCCATCTATGGGGGTTGTCAGTCTGGAAAGTTGTGGAAAGGTTGGGATTTGGTTGTAACTTACATGGTGTCTGAATGAGGATGCAACTGTGGTGACGTAACGGCCCGAGGGATCCCACTCGATGTCAGTGACACCGTAATGCTCAGCAGTAGCCATGTGTTGGAGGTTGGCATTAAGCTCTTTGTCGCCCTTCTCTGACTCATCCTTGGGTTTTTCGAAGCTGAGATCCCAGAAGTCGAGATCGAAGGACTGCTGAGATTGTAGAGTGGCTACAACGACAAAGCGGCCCTTAGGGGACCAATAGATGGCGTTGCTATTCTTCTTGTCGGCGGTACGGATGTGACGGAAGTTGCCTACGGCTCCACCCTTGAGTTTCTCAGGCGCGAAGAATGATACAGCCGTCTTGGGTGGGGCACCGGCTCCACCAGCAGGAATTTCGCCAGCTGTGATGAGAACAAATCGATTTCCTTTGGGTTCCCAGGCGAAGTTGATGACAGTGTCCTTGATAGAATCAACCACTTCAACGGGGACACCCTTCTCCTTCACGCGGAAGATTTCGAGGTTGGTTGCCAGAGACTTCTTTGACTTGGAATGACGATCAACCTTGACACAAACGTAGGCAGCCTCCGATTGCCAATGCAACTTGGCATCAGAGACGTTGAACAGGTTCCGAGTGCGGACAATCTCCTTCGATGGGATAGACATCAGACCGACTTTAGCAGGGTTGCTGCCAAGCTCCGGAGTCCAGTAGCAAAACAGTTGCTCATATGTTTTGATGCCTTCACGCTTGGGGGTCGCTGGCGCCCACTCAAAATCCATGACGCCCTCGATCTTGACCGTGCTCTTGTCCATGAGCTTCATACTTGGGAGTTCGTAGATAGAGATGGACTGGCCTTGGGTCAAACGAGCAACATACTTGTCGTCTGATGACCACTTGAAAGTCGGCCACTGCATCTTCTTCTTGATCGGGTTGCCCTCCGCATCCATGGATGTCGGTACATCAAGGGTGGCGAATGAACGGATAGGCTTTCCCGTAGCAACATCCCAAATGACGTAGTTCTTGCCGTCGTCGTCGACCGAGAGCGAAGGAACTGGGTTGTTCTCGTCGACTTGCAGAGGGCGATGCGACCAGGTGGTAAAGTACTTTTCGCTGGGCGAGAAGTCGACCAGATTGACGCCGGGATGGGCGAACCGCTTCTGCCTCGTCCATTGCTTGCCACCCCATAACTGGACACCCTGGGCATGTATCGAAGTGAGGTACGTTCCCTGCGGCGACCACTGCACGAACGACTCGGTCCAATTCTCACGGTCCACGACCGACTCCGGTGCGTCTTCCTTGTTGTTCCAGAACACGCCGACCTTTTCGCCACGAAACATGACCATCTGGTCGCGGCCCTCGGGGTCGCCTAGCCATGATCGCAAATGCTCGGTCTGCTGGAACGGCTCGATGGTCGGCGGCGTGTACTCCTCCTCGACGCGGCCTTCACGCCCATAGCGATCGATGTCGGTCAGCTTGTTGACGAGCATAGTGTGCTTCTTGTCTAGAGCGGTTAGATTTAGCTGTTTTGCGGCCGCGATGGCTTCGCTCGGCGCATTGTATTCGACAAAAGCATATCTGGGCAGTGTGAGTACCTTTACCCACGGTGACGCTCTGCCCTCCATACAACCTACCCTTCAGTCTTGCCGTCATCGCCGACAGGCATGTGCACACCATCCTCCTTGACCTTTCCAACCGAGTTCAGCTTCCTTAATATGAACTTGACCAGCTTGGGCTTGCTGTCCTCGGGCACCACAGGCAGGCCATCCACCACCACAAAAGCGTCCAGACCCTCGTCCAGGCGGACTTGATATTGCTCGTCGAGATCGGTAAAGTCGACTTTGGATTCGTCAAATTCGTCGTCCTCCATGGGGAGGTTTTCGTATGAGGGCGCCATTGTGCTGTTCTGTGGATTTTGGCGGAGAGTGGTGGGGTCGTACTTCTTTTATCGACGAAATTCGCAGTGTGCCGCAGAGCCGCTAGCACGTGACCTATGGCGGTGCGTCCCTCCTCCTCTCTTATCCTCTCCCGTTCCTACTCCCACCAGTCGGCGTTGACAGCAGTCCCAAGTCAAAAAGATGGGATGACTCATGGTATACACACGGTACATGGGTTGCCTGTCTTCCATGGAGGAGTAGGATATATATTAGGAGACGAGTCATTTCTGCCACACCACATAAATCGACACCAGTCTGACCCATTACTCATTACAATTAACATGATGAGAGACGAATGACCGCAAGCAGTCTGAACTCTTGTGAACATCGTCTAGAACCAGCAAAAACTGTTAACCTGAATCGTTCAAACATCAACGATATAGAATACCACGCTGAACCCCCATGCCAATGCCATCATAACACAACAGTAGCTAGACACTCTAATGTCGCAAGTATCCAGAACAGTATCCGACCCAATCCTAAGAACCTCAACTTGTCATCAAACACTTCTAGCCGCCTTGCGACGGCCGGAGGACCACGCAAGTCGTCCAAGGAAAATATGCACTATGAAACAACAATGTAAGCGAAGCAAGCACTATGGGCCTCGTTTTTCCCCAGAGGAGTCTGATGTTAGGTTCTTGACCAACCTTCCGCTCGCACTGACCCGCTTCTGCAGCCTGGCTTCTCGTTCGCGCGCTCGCTCACCTGGACTACTGCCGTTTCCTGCGACAATTTGAGGTAGAGCAGTCAGCGTGTCGCCAGTGGAGTTGGACTGAGTCCCCACCATGGCTGTGATTCTCTTGCCAGCTCGTTGATCCGCTTTGTGCTCGAGGTATGTACGCGCCGAGTGGCTGAGCGGAATGGGGGCGGGCTGTGTAGGAAGCTCCGCACCGTTTTGCAAGAGCAACTCGGCAATAGGGAATGCCTTCCGCGTGGGACCACTCGAAGATGTTGTTGGCCGCGCTCCAGCAAGCGGTGAAGTCGCTGGCGATACAGATGCCGAGGGCGAGGCAGGGTTGGCTGCTGCCAGAGCGAGGAAGACGGAATGCGTGCCGCGTGACCGGTCTTTGGAGTTGGGGTCCGCTTTCAAGGCCAAAGCGTACAGGACGTTTTGGATCTCATTTTTCTTAATCGACGCAAGTAGTGTTTCTTCTGGTGTGCCATAATGCGACAGTGTGGAGGAAATCGGAGCGACGTAGGCGCGTTCCGAATATTTCGATGTGATGAAATGCAGTCTCTGCTCGCGAGTTGATGTTGCGCCAGGCTTTAATGCTTTGTCGAGCCTGGCTTCCCATATCCCATTGCTGACACGGTTACCGACCTTGAGAAGGATCTCAACAATGTCTTGGGTGAAGGAATGCGTGTCTAACGTCAATGAGCGCACTTTAGAAATATGCGTCCCCAAGGATCGGTGAATGCCACTGCATTCAATGCAGATGACGATACCCAAGTTGATTGACACCCAATCTACCTTGCTCTCAGACCCGCAGTCGGCACACACTCTGTTGCCAGCATCGGCATCTCGCACCTGCTGGAGTAATTTGCCATCGTCTCCTACACTTTCTTCTCTTCGGTAGCCCGGGCGGTCACCGACCGTCGCGTGTCGGGCTGGAGTCTTGGAACTGTAGTTGTTCTTATGACTTGAAAGTGAAGGGCTTTTCCCTGTTAAGACAGATGCAATGTCTCGTCTTGTGTGACCCGGAAGAGAATCTGTCGATGGCCGGTCTGGCTTCTTTCCGACAGACTCGACTGCCGATTGTAGGGCGTTGTTCACTGCAGCAATCCAGTTTTTCAGGTCGTCCTCGTTGGTAGCCTGATAGACACGTGTAAACTGCGGGGTAATGACTTCGAAGCAAAAACGACGTTCCGCGTTGCGGGCTTCTCTTACAGAAGCCATACGGAGATCAATGGGTTCCATGTGCAGTTCCAAACTCTGCTTCCAGTTCGCGTACTCTGAAAGCTTGCCCTGGTCGAGAACGATCCAGAATCTGAGTTAAGTTAGTACCACAGTATCGTTTCGTCAAGTAACATAGGCTCACTTATGCCATGCCTGCTTGTTCAGGCCCTTGGGATCGACATGGCTCCCGGGCCTACTTAATGCCCAGAGAAGGCCTTCTTTGCGGTGTGCGCCCGAACCAGGCTCTAGAATATTGGCAGTATTCTGGTTTTGATCCTCGAGATCGCGAATGCCCTTGAACTTATTGGGCTGGGGAGTACTAGCTACAAATGCGGTTTGAGCAACTTCAGGATTTTGTGGAGATGTCACTGATTGAATGTTCGACATGGACGAAGTAGTCGCCGGTGGGCTGACTGTACTCTGAAAGACCGGCGTGCTACTCGCCTTTCGTCCAACTAGTGTTGACTCTGAAAAAGATGAAGCGGATCTTGATGCACTTCCATTGGCAGGTGTCTTCGGTGAAAGCTGAGATGCTGGCGGCTCTTCGAAATGCTTCTTGTTCTTTTCTAAAACCCGTCTCTTCTCTTCTCGTTCCGTCCTTTGTATCTGAAACTCTTTGTCTGCTTGTTTGACCTCGAAACTTAGAGCTTCAAGTTGCGGCAGCATTGTTTCGATCCTTTTCGCCGTCTCAAGGTAGGCCTTGGCTTGTGTATCGGCGTACCTGGTAAGATGTGATAACACTTCTTGATCCTTTCGCCCTCCGTGGAGATCCTGCATGAATGAAGAATAATCAAAGCGTCTAAGCTCGAACGTTCGGCGCTTGGATTGGTACTTTGAGTCAGATTCCACCCGCTTTTTCTCTTTCAGTGTATCTTGGCGTTGTCCCAGGTACCGACTGAGATATTGGTAGTACTCCTTACTCTCCTCGTCGAAGTCCTTGCGCTTGGTTTCGGCTTGCTTGATATCGATGTTGTAAAGCTTTTGAATGGGATCAATAATGAGCTTTTGAATGTTGGCCGTGTTCGATCGTTCGTAAACAAGGATTTCCTTGGCAATTTTGTCGAAATAATGATCCATAGCTGGCTGCACGGCGTTCGCATTCGATGTAGATGCCTCTCGTAGAGCCTCCATCAGCTCAGCCATAGCATTGTTACTCATCATTTGTGCTTCGAGCGACGATTCGGCTCGCTTCAAGACTTTTTTCCACTTTGTCCGCATATTGCCCGTCTTTTGCTCCAAGGATTTCATTGTAGCTCGAAAGAGCGGTCCATCCTCTGTCTGACTCAAGTCTTCACCTGGCCTTGAACAGTTCACGTCAAGTTTGACGCTGTTGTTCGTCAAAGTTGTGGTCTGGCTGGGGATAAGCCCAAGTCCATACTCGGGAATTGGTTCGATGGACGTTGGCGATTTTGGTGGCACGAGGTCAGGCGGATCCCTTGCATCGTCTGAGTCACTAACGCGCGATTCAATCGATTGAGAAGAAGGAACACGAAGCCGTGGTGGAACGCTAAGCTCCATGCGTGGGGTAGGAGACACAGGACTTTGCACAGCCTTTGAGCTACTGTTCTGGACCCAAAAGGCGAAGCTTGCCAGTGCTTCCAGCTTGTGTGCACGCTGATCATACTCGACGAACTTGGTCTTGTTAGCGGACAGCTCCACGCTGGAATGAAAGGCTTACAGTGCAGCTTGTGCGCCATCCTCCCCCTCGGTCTTCACTTGGCTTTGGCGGCTTCCATTTCCAGCTCCACCGAGCCTGCACCGAGGGGCTACCCATTGTCGAGTAATCTCCCACCAGCTCAACATGCGGATCCTTATGGAGATTTGGGTTTGCATGAAATTCCCGCGTAACAAGGTTGTCCAGCTCCCTCGAGTTTGATGCGAATGCGAACGTCAAGCCATTGATAATGGTGTCAACAAGCCCGGTAGAAGGCGTGGGAGAGGCACTGTTAGTATTGTGCGCGCCGGGCTGTGCCTGTGCCTGGCGGATTACAAATGTGAAGTTGAAGGTAAGTTCGTCATCGTTGGGCAAGCGTATGAGAAACGAGGGCTGCCCCCCCGAGGCAGATTCAGGGTCCTGCACCACGGTTAGCCATGTCGCTATGCAGCTCCCCCCCTCTTAGCAATGTACCTGCACATATTCAACTACGCTGTCGTCGCCTAATTCTCTTTTCGCGGCGTATCTTGTTGCGGGGAATGCATTTGGGGCTATGTTGAGCAGCGTGCGGTTGCGGTTATTTGTAATGTTGAGGGCAGCAATGGAGACTACTTCGGTCAGGAATAATCACACAAGAAGGAAGTGTCCCAGAGCACATACAGCGGGTTTGGTCGCGGAGGAATAGGATGTCCTCCTCGGGTATGCTGTTGACGGCACCCATGGCCGCAAGAAGTTCCTCGGGCCAGCTTGAATATGCAATGCGGATCGTTCTCGACGTGGCCTAGATCGAGTGGAAGGAAGACAGCAGCACGAACGGGTGCAGGTACATGCCTGTCCCTATAAAGGGAGAGTCACTTTCGCAAAACGGCGCGGTGCTCAATCGGTGTCACTCCAGGTTTTGGGGGGTAATTAATATGGAATGCCTGGGACGCGGAAACGCTATGGCGGGGAGGGGCGGTTGTTTCTGCGAGCGCGCGCTTGTTCGAGGGGGAATGCCGGGACTATACTGTGCTGGTAGTGGGAATAAAGCTTGGAGCGATAATTAACACTGGACGTGTGAGGTGACAGAAGGGTGGGTTGGTGTTGGCTTTGTATATGCGCAGATGCGAAGAAGAGGGGCTCTGGTTACTTAGTCGTTGTTCGCCGCCCGCTGCTGCCCCGGGGGCCTGCCTGTCTGGTCGACGCAGTACTTCAGCCACTTCACAGCACACGAATACTCGGGCACTCGGGGTCATGAAGATGTGTCCAGCGGATGCTCAGCAACGGCTAGGCACGGCATGGCTGAGACATTCTTCACTGTTGTCGATGGGTTGCGTCGTCTTCATCGTCATGTGTGGCCGCGCGCGCAGGCAGCACTAGTTATAGACTGGCTTCAGGCTCCACCGCTGTCTTTTCGACCACGGCGACGTTGCTATTTTACTTTGAAACACGAGAGAAGAAAAGGCCATCAATCATGCGCAAGCTTCCCTTGGGCATTCCGTTCTCAGGCACAGGTACATATATGCTCAGACTCGGGCACAGGCACAGCCAAGGTCAGACGCAGGAACATGCTCAAGTCCGATCTAGCCCACATCAAGACCGTGGTTCATGTTGTCTTCATGCGAACGTCCATGTCGCGCGCTGCTGCCTATTGCTAATCCACCATTCCTTCTATGCTATGCTCGAGTTGTCTCCAGAGCCGCATTTCTTTCGGGGCAATTGTTTGTGCCCCGGAACGCAAATTGTGACATCGTTCGGACAGGTGCAGGGCTTTGTCCTCGGGACGCGCATTTCGCGCTGCAATGTGGGCGTGGGTTGTCCAAGTACGTAGTAGATACTTATCGATAATCGATAATCTAATCGAGGGTGATCATTCGGGGCCATTTCGGCTATGACTTTCGAGATCCGCGCAGTACCATCAACCCTCCTCCGCGCCATCGTCTATCCTGTCTCACTACCCATCACGATGGCCGCCTTTCGTGCATCCACAGTGCGGAGTCTTCTTCGCCAGCCCCTCTGGAGTCCTAGAGCCTACCAGCGCCGCTGGGCGCGTGTGCTGGACGTCCGCTGCCTTGCAACCCACAACACCGATGACCGCATACTGGCAAAGTACAAGGAGCAATTACAATCAAAGGCGAAAGAGCAGGGCTTGAAGGATATTTCCGAGCTCAAGGAGGCGTACAAGGAGAAGATAGATCGTATGAGAAAGGAAGCTTCTGTGCCCGGCGCAACAGCACCACTCACGCCTCCGCCAACGCCGTCTACCGAGCCATCACAAGCACAACCGCCTTCTCCCCCAAAGTCGCCGTGGCCATCACCACCTTCTCCGCCCACTCCGCAGTCTGACTCGGCCGCATCCAAACCGCCTCCAGGTGTCAAGACCCTAAACTCCTTCCTCAACCTGGACAAGGTCCTCCCGCTACCTAATAAGGAAATCGCAGCACTATGGCGCTTGCGTCACGCTGCAAACCCCCAGTCTCTTCATTTTGACCTGCCCGCCTCGACATTTACTTCCCTGCTTGCCGCTGCGAAAAGACACCCCTCGTTCGTTCTTCCTCTCCCCCGAGAAGCCCCCGCCGACCCTGAAGCCTCTCAACCACCGGCTACACGCCATGCCGCCGATTTGCACTACCTTCAATTCACACACCCATACCCCAACACCACGGCACTCCTCTTCACCACCTTGGCCGAGTTCAAGTTGCGTGGTGAGTTCGCATCGCCGCACACGACGTTGACATTCCACTCGGAGCTCGCAGAGAGTCATGGCTTGGTGCTAGGACAAGGCACCGTCATAGAAAACAAAGGAGTCAGCGTCGATGAGGCAAGGTGGCTTGTCATGTGCATGCAGAAGTTCTACGTAGTTGGAGAAGAGGGACAGGGAAGAAGCGAGCTTTTGGAGATGTTCACAAAAGGAGATGGAAGGTTCAGAGTGGAGAGGCTATTGGAAGAGGCGGAGAAGATTTTGTGAAGAACCGTAGGGCATTGTACGATAGTCGTGTAGATCACCTCCTTCGATTTGTGTGAATAGATATCACGAAGCGTCCAGTCTTCAGACGGCCATGAAAAAAAAATGGTGTTAGGCGTCGCGTTGGCTGACATGCCATGGCCATAGTCTTCTCCAGTGCTTTGCCAATGCATGGAACGCGCTCCATCCCTTATTCCATTGTGCTTGACTTTCCCAAGGGGTATGTACGACCAATCATTGCGCTCTCTCCCACCGCTCGAAAGCAGAGAGAAACCGCACCCAAGATCAGCCGCATCTCGTTCTCCACTCTACATGACGGTCTTCGTTCTCATGGATACCTCGCACTGCCACAAGGACAGCGGGTATCTCAAAATCGAAAATGCTTTTAGTGAGTGTGACAATTTGCGTTGTTCAATGAAGAAGAGAAGGCCGAAGCGCGCCGAAGGAAGTTTTTGAAGAGGCTCGGCTCGGCATGCGGCAGAACCTATCGCCGGTCTGCTGCCCCTCTATGCCCCCGATTGAGTCAGCCTTTTTGCCTGTTGTGTGTATTTCGACCAAAGGCGCTCGCCCTCGCCCTCGCCCTCGCTCTCGCCGTGCTCTACACGAAACGCTCACACCTACACTTCCTCGATACTATCTCGGCCGCTTCCTTTCCATCTGCTACCACTTCACATATAGCAGAGCCGAAACTCAGCCACCGCAAAACCACCCATCATGGCTTCTGATTCAGAGTCCGAAAACGACCACCGCGAGGAGGAGAGTGCATCTGAGGTCGACGAGGTGGAGGAGACGAAACCCAAGTCCGCTCTGAAGAAGACGAGGGAAGTCCTGCCACCGGCCGCGCGCCCCGATCTACCGTGCGTCTTCAATCTCCCCATCTTTCTAGCGTGGGCTGACCTTCGCTAGTGAACAACCAGATCCACAAACGGTAGACTTCACGAAGTTGAACCCATTGTCCCCAGAAATTATTTCCCGCCAAGCTACGATAAACATTGGTACAATCGGCCACGTCGCCCACGGCAAGAGCACGGTGGTGAAAGCCATCTCTGGTGTACAGACTGTGCGTTTCAAAAACGAACTCGAGCGCAACATTACGATTAAGCTTGGTTACGCGAACGCGAAGATTTACCAGTGCGACAACCCAGAGTGCCCGCGCCCGACATGCTACAGGTCGTACAAGAGCGAGAAGGAGGTGGACCCTCCATGTGAGCGTGATGGATGCGAGGGCACGTATCGGTTAAAGCGCCATCTCTCGTTCGTGGATTGCCCTGGCCACGATATTCTCATGAGCACAATGTTGTCGGGAGCCGCAGTCATGGACGCCGCGCTGTTGTTGATTGCCGGAAACGAGACATGCCCCCAGCCCCAGACCAGTGAACATCTTGCAGCTATTGAGATTATGAAGCTCAACCATATCATCATCCTCCAGAACAAGGTTGATCTGATGCGAGAAGATGGTGCTGCCGCTCATTACGAATCTATCCTCAAGTTTATTCGCGGTACAGTTGCCGACGGCTCACCAATCATCCCCATTTCCGCCCAGCTGAAGTTCAACATCGACGCTGTCAACGAGCACCTCATTACCAAGATCCCAGTTCCCGTACGAGACTTCACCGCCAAGCCCCATATGATTGTCATTCGTTCATTCGACGTCAACAAGCCTGGTGCTGAGATCGAGGAGTTGAAGGGAGGCGTCGCTGGTGGCAGTATCTTGACCGGTGTGCTCAAACTGGGAGACGAGATCGAGATCCGACCTGGTATCGTGTCAAAGGACAGCTCAGGGAAGATACAGTGCAAGCCTATCTTCTCACGGGTTGTGTCATTATTCGCAGAGCACAACGATCTTAAGTTTGCTGTTCCTGGTGGTCTCATCGGTGTTGGTACCCGCGTTGATCCCACGCTCTGCCGTGCCGATCGTCTAGTCGGCTTCGTGCTTGGTCTACGTGGACATCTCCCCAACATCTACACTGAACTCGAAGTCAACTACTTCCTGCTCCGACGATTGCTGGGTGTGAAGACAGCAGACGGAAAGCAAGCCAAGGTTGCTAAGCTCACCAAAAACGAAGTGCTGGTATGTTACCCTAAGAACGTGAGTGTACATAGAGGGGCTGACAGAAGCATAGATGGTCAACATTGGCTCCACCGCTACTGGCGCAAAAGTCATTGCCGTCAAGGCCGATGCTGCTCGACTCTCCCTTACGTCCCCTGCATGCACGGAGATTGGCGAGAAGGTAGCACTGTCTCGACGTATCGAGAAGCACTGGCGGCTGATCGGTTGGGCAAATATTGTTGCGTAAGTTCACCCCTCCGTAGTTGATGTGAAGAGTTTTGGCGAAGAAAGAACAAACCTGCTTTATGGCAAAACCTTTATCGACTATCCGCTAACACATGGCAGTGGCAATGTCCTTGAGCCGCTCCAGGATTAGGAGGCACTTGGGGCGTGCAACAACGACAACGAATGAGTGCAACGAGTGACGGTAATAGAAGACATGAATTCGACAAGGCTCAATCGGATTCCCTCGAGGGACGTGTATAACGAACGATCTTAGTGCTAGCATTCTGAGGCCTTTTTCTTGGAGCACAGGCCGAGCATTCATGGATAGATGACAATGGATGGGCCTACAGAGTGGACTTCTTCAAACAGCAACAGGAAAAGTTGGGAGATAGCGACACTAGCAGCTGTTGCTGATGGCTAGCATTGTCTACATAGCAAATCGACACATACTGTACAGCTTCGTTCTACGCTGACACTCGAGGGTGGCTCTTGATATCAAGGTTCTCACGGGTTCTAGTGTGTATGACACCTTCCCCAATGGGCCGTGTATGCTATCATTATGAGGCGTTCGCATACGGAAAATAAATGGCGCAAGTTTTTTTTTTTTTGGGGGGGGGGGGGGGGGCCGTGGATTTTGGTGGTGTTTTATTGTGTGTTGTTGTGAGTGAGTTATTATTCTTGTTTTGGTTGGTTGGGTGGTTGTTTTGAAAGGGCGTGTGTGTGTGT
>JAFISD010000204.1:0-54091 GCA_022560085.1 Helminthosporium solani | reverse complement strand
TTTTCTTTATATATAGTCTTATCTAATCTAAAGCTTTTATAGCTTTAGTAATCTACTCTAATAGATTACCTAACCTTTAGTTCTAGAGCTCTATTTCCTTCTATATTAAGTTATCTCTTTATAGTACTTAGTTATATCTTTAGGGAGCTCTATAGGTAGCTTAGGTAGCTTTTTTAGATTATCTCTAAGTCTTTAGTATTAGAATTAATATACTACTAGATATTCTTATTAATTACTATAACTTTAAACTATATAAACTAGAATAGCTAGCTTTTATAATCCCTAAGTTAGAAGGTAAGTAGTATAGAGGTATTACCTAGCTTAGGCTAAGTAGTTTATATATAATCTATAGCTAGTAAAGTTAGCTAAGGATAAGCTTATAAAGGCTAAAAAAGCTCTAATAAAGCTTATAAAGTAAATAATTCCTTAAGCTCTATAGAAAAAGCTAGAGAAAATAGTTAATATAATTCTAAATTATCTAATTAAGAAAGTATAGAAGAATTAGAGTTTATAACTATTTACTTATAATAGCTAAGAATAATATAGTAAAAAATTAATACTATAAATTAAAAATACTAGGCTTAAAACTATAAAGGAGAAAAGAGCTCTAGAATAAAGATTAAGTAATTAATAAGAGTAGATTACTAAGCTATAGAAGCTTTATAATTAGATAAAACTAAAAAGTATCTCTAATTTATAGAAGAGAACTAAGCTAAGCTTAGGAGAACTAATTAGGTAATTAGCTCTATATAGGCCACCTGCGACAATTTCTTATATAGGAGGATATAGGATAGAAAAACTACTAACTATAGTATATAGTTTACTACAAAATTCACCTTAAGGGCCTATAAGCCTAATAAAGACGCGTCCTACAATGCCCCCAAAGAGGCTCATGTAGATAAAGGCCCTTGGCCAAGTCTCTAGGACGAAAATCAATACCAACCAACCAACCAAGCATTACCCGTCACTTCATCCGAGAAACAAATTTCCACATCACAACATTAGCATACCAAACATACCAACAGCAACAGCCGTAACACCCTGTGCAACGCTGTTCAAGCCCGCGCCGTTGTTAATCGGCGGCGAAGTCGCACTTGGCTTGCCAGAAGTTGTACCATTGTGACCGGGGGTGACGGTTGCGTTTCCACCGCCGACAGCACCTCCAGTGCCCACAGCCGGGGGGCTTGAAAGAGAAGGCGCTGAAGTCAAAGTAGTTGGTTGGGCTTGTGAAGGCGAGCTACCAGTGGATGTAATCGGGGAAGTCAAAGCGGTCGAGTAAACCTGCGAAGCGGAGCTACCAGTCGAGGCAGTTGGGGAAGCCAACGATAATGAAGCGCTGGACACAGCGCTATATCCAGCTGTTGTCTTGACCGAAGGGGTAGCGGTAGCCTGACCGTAGTTGGGGATGAAAGAGGGTGTGTAGGATGCAGTGCCAGCGTAGGCGGCGCAACCAGGGACGGTTGTTTTAGGAGGGGCGCGGCCACCGCCGCAGTCGAGGATGGAGCAGATCTCTCCGTTGCTCGGGACATACCAGAGGAGCGAGGCACCGACGACGGAGGATGTGCAGCCAGCGAGATCAGTTTTGGCGAAGGCCGTAGCTGCGAGGGCGAAGATGGCAAAGGTCTTCATTTTGGATGTTTGTGAATTGGATTGGGATGAAAAGGTAGATTAGTCGTGTTGGAGGGCTTCTTTTTTCGGTTGAACGAGCGAGTGGCTACGACAAAAAGTCGTGGATGAAGTACGATAAAACTGAATATTAAAAGTCAGAGAGAGACAGTAGGGTAAAGGAAGAAAAAAAAAGACTTCCTATCGCAGGTACCATGTTACCTTTATATCTAAACGCCACAGCGTCAAAGGCAGCTAAAAATACCCCGAATCCCGGCTAAGCCGACTCCATCAGCGTGAAAAAGACGAATCAGCATCGACCAAACTCGCTTTGAAAATCAGGCAACCATAGTCTAGACCACAAATCCTTTCACATGGTCTTTGTTCAAAGGATGCATTGTTCGCCTTTTCGTTTAGCGTAATCACTTCAAGGGGCGGTCAAGTTTCGATGCGGGCATTTCTGCGATTTGGGGGCGCTGTGACCTTCCCTGTTTCTCACTCCCCTGGCCGCCTTCTAGACCTTGTTGTCTTAAGAAAGATTCATATCATCTAGTCGTTTGTATAGCCCAGTTAAAGTATCTATTGACCGCCGATCATCCGACCTATTCAGTGCGTGGGTACTGAGTATCCGATCGTATGGAATGGGGGCGGGTGCCAGAGGCTCCTTGCTTCACACTGCAAGGGGGAGCATGTCATGCATAAACGGGCTGGCTTAACTTACTCCGTAGAATTGCTTAATATCGTTTGGCATCCACTAGGTCTTTTAGAATCTAGCGGCACACGGGAGATTACAATTGTACGAAGGAGCTCGTATTTATTTGATGTTGCACCAATTGAGGAATGCGAGATCCTTCGTAGGGAGAACCCCCAGCGTCTCACCTTGGTAGGTTATTACATATCTATCGTGCATGGAAATAGTTTTGTTGACAGTTTCATGTCGTTGAATTATCTACTTGTATTCGTATCGTAATGGTCAACTATAAGAGATATGATTCAATTGCTACTTCTTGAAAATGGAACCTGTCTATCGTAACGTATATACACATACTGATCCCACCCGAGATAATTGGTCGTGACTAAACATCCAAAATTACAGCAAAACTACTCTGTAATGACGTGGATAGGACACCCGTTCATTCCAGTCTACGTGATGTCGACTGTCCCACCTAGCGTTGTACCCAATATGAGTATCTACTTGGACGCGCCCCGGAGCCTGGCTTGGAATGAACTCCACACGCCATGGAAACGAGAGTCCCTTTCAGGCTTTGAGCCATCAAAAGTGTCGGCGATGTTGGCCATAGTGTGGAACAAAACCTTAGCTGAAACCCCCAGAAAACCGAACTCTTTGCGAACCGCATCCTCCGGCTCACCAGCCATAGACTCACGCATACTATCAAACAACTCGAGCTCATCGGATGCCGCTTCCAGTGCAGAACGACACTCCTCAGGAAGCCTCACAGCGCCAACTGGCGCAACCCTCATCAAATCGCTAACAACAGGATGGTATCGCTCGAGCAGTTCAGCACAACGCGAAAGCAGGCGACGGAGTGATGCGGCCTCGCAAATGATCATCATATGCAGCTGCTCCAGCTTATGCTTGCGTGCCGATACATTGTTTAAAGCCGATGCAGCATCTGCGGTCTGAGTCTCAAGGTCTGCAATGAGGCTGGTAACTAGTACATCCATCTCGTCACGCTCGCTTTCAAGGGCTTGATACTTTTTTTCCTCCTCCCGTCGCCACAAGGCCTCAGCCCGCTGGGCATCCTTTAGACACTGAATCTGTTTAGATTTCTCTGCCACGGCGTGTTGGTGCGTGAGACGCTCTGAATCCACCATGCTCTGCATGCTATGATTCGAAGACCTCAGATGGGAAATCACAGTTTTCTGGTATTCGGACTGCTCCTGCAGGGATTCGAAACGGTACTGCGCAGCCTCATTAGTCTGCTGTTTATCCAACACAGCTTTCCATTTCTGCTGGAATGTGTTAGCACGCTCTTCAGCATCCTTATAAAGGCCCTGGTATAGGTCCATGCCCTTCCTGGCCACCTGGAGATCTTGAAGACGTTGCAAATGATCTGCCGGCATGTCCTCCACTGCTTGTTGGGCCTCCTTCGCTTTTTTGTCCGCGGTTACAAGTTTCCGCTCAAGCTCGGCTTGACGGGTATCGGACTCTTTGATGTAATTCTGTGCCTCTTTGAGCTTAGCAAGGTCCTGGAAATAGTCCTGCACCTCCAAAGGGATGACTTCCATTAGGTCCACACCTTGCGCAGTTGCCTCTGCAATAATTACAGAGATTTTCTTGCGCATGTTGCCAATGCTGCTCATGTTCGTAGTGTCTTTCATGATGGAATCCCCAATGGTTTGCTTGCTTGATTGTAGTAGCTGCTCTCTTAATCTTTACTAGTATTGGATAAAAGTGTTCTGATTTAGATAAAGACTCGGAAAGGAAAACATGACCTGTATATAAATCTCCTGCCAATGCACAATACTGCCGCTATCTTGTATTGTGTAGAACGCCTCAACGACTGCGGCTACCTTCACACCGTAATGAGACAGTACAATTTACATCTTCTCTTGGCTGTGAAGTTTGCGCCGTGAGACCATTAGATCTGTATAGCTTAAATAGGAGAGTAAATATGCGTTATTCCGTAACTAAAAAGACGGATAGCGCCCAGGGTACAACAAGCTTTGGGATAGAGATATGGTGAGCCCCTTTCTTTACTCCAGTTCTGCATGTGCTTAATACATGTCTCTCTATCAGCCTTTACGAGGGAGGGGTAAATGCTCAATCGCGTATTCCAAGTTTGGAAGCGATTATTAACTATATCAATAATCCTTAAGAGATGAGTCTCTAAAGGCTGACCTGTGAAGAATGGATCTCCTTCTCTGTCAATACGATTTGGACTCGAAAATGAAATACAGTGCTGTTATCCATAAAGAATTGCCGAGATTAACTAAGCGAGTACTCCTAAATCTATACGTTGATGTAATCGTTGATCTCGACTTCTCCCGGTAGTTTCTCAAGCCCTGGCGAAGTCAGTATTCTCGCTTCTCGTCTTTGAGTCCACAACTTACAATTCTCGCCATCGACATCTTCAACTGCTTTCTGCGCAATAGTGCAATTCATGGCTTCTTCGTTGGTCTGCCGCTTCAGCTCGCTACACACATCATTGTCGCAGCGTGCGTCCAAAGCGCGTTGGAGTGCGTCGCCTTTCCAACCAAACATGTAGTCACCATGATTTCCATGGCCAGTGCTAATACCTTCAGTTAGTCCCGATTTTACAACCCCAATCCTAAAAGGTACTTACGCATCACCCATGGAGAAAACCAGGGGCTGACTCCCATCTTCCGGCCACAGCTCTGGATCATTGTATGGTGTCGTATCAAAGATTACCTCATACATGACCTGCGGCAGATGCACCGGATGTGTATCAGGGCATTTTCCTCGTTGCAAAGCAGGTGTGTACGGACGCGTCACTACGGGATCGGCATAAGGTTCGAAGGGAATCATGGCGTAGGCGACGTGTGATTGATGGTCAGGAGAGTCGACATTCTTCCCGTCCCAGCACGTAGGAAAGGTGACCTGTGTGCGGATACCTCCTTCGCATTGATGAGCTGGTAGTGATGTGGTATCGTTGCCAGTGCACGGGGCGCCACCGAAAGGTTGCTGGTTCTTGAAGAGGCAGCGATGGCAGATTCCGCGGGACTCGCCCGTGGTATTGCGGAGCATTGGGTTTCCGGCGAGCATGCGGAAGCCCTATCATCTTGGTAAGCTTGTGAATAAAATGTAGTTTTTGAAGAGCGGGGGAGTTTTTTACTGGTGTAAATGCTGTGACATTGCTGGCTCCATCATATGGCGGGATGTAGTAAACCGTCATTCCCCCATTTTGGTGAAGACCTCCATTTTCAACCTGTTTGATCCGCTTGTAGGTTCCGTTACGAGCACGGAAATATAGAGCTGCTGTCCAATAGTTGCTGAAATCTGTAACGATTTGTTAAATAAAAATACTACAACGAGAACCTACTGAGGTTTGTCTTTATGGATCAGATTTGTTGTTGTACAGGCATACCTTCACTGAACGTGCAACTCGTGCAAGTGCTCTTAGACACCAAGTCGTGCTCTCCAGGGATCATCTCCGGTTGGAATGAGTTCCCGCCCACAATCTGATGTGTATGCGGTGAGCCCACCAATCCCGGATTAACGAGCGGATCGAGTCGTTCAACCGTGAGCTGAGAACACGCAAAGCGCATCATATGCGCGACTTGAGCCTGCGCAAGGCCTCCGGCGGTGACAAGAGATAAGATCTGAGCCCGCATAGTTATTTCTAGTAAGGCAGAAGTCTAAGCAGAGCGATGTTTTAGGTCGGAGATACGAATGTGTATATATACATACTTGATGTGTATCTAATCAGCCCAGGCAAGCAAATTAGCTGCAATGTGCGTGGGGCGATGAAAATTGCCGTGGAACACAGGCGTGGAGGAACGCACGGGTATCTCATATAATCTTAAGTGAGAGACATCAGAAGTGAGCAATATAGGGTAGGGTCAAGTCGCATGTAATCAAGACGACTGGCGTAAAATTGTTTGCACATATTTAGCCGGCAGGGTTTGTGAATTATACCACGCGAGAGAGTTTGCCATCTAGATAGGCATTTCTACAGTCGTAATAGCTGCCAATGAGTTGCTTGCATGATCGGGCGGTCGTATCGAATTGTTGCTTCCGAAACCTAGGTAAATCCTGTGGGCATCGGAAAAAGAATGACCAGACTCGAGCTCAACATTGTGTTCTAGGGACTGAAACTTGGTTAAGCAGTATGTATATCTTTAAAAATTCAGGCGTGGGGCTTTGAATTGTATCGTAAACACAAAGCCTGCACCTCTATCTATGTTTCACTGTCCGAATGATTCAGTGTGCCAACAGGTAAACTTGAGGAGCAAAGAGCTTGTGGGGATTCCCATTCTCTCACCACAGTTTAAGGAACTTTGGCGACAATGAAGCAGAATGGTCCTCCCTCAGGCCCAAACGACCTATGAGATTTTCTAAGATATATTGTTAAACTCTCAGCAGGCTATTCCGTTCGATAAGTTTCCTCTCGATAATCCTCGTCGCGATCAGCTGATGCCTCGTGTCACGAAAACTATAAGGGGTATTGATTACGTATAGGTGCTTTTTGTACCACCCATACAAATGCTTTATGATCTTACTACTATCGATACAAATTTGTGGGAAATGGCATCCTTCAACTTTGTGCAGCAACGTAGGGAGCACTGGTCCATCTATGCGTCATGTCAACAACATCGTTCAATTTCCCCGTTCATAGCAGGAAATTTCAAAATAAGCTCTATCGCTTTGAGGAACAGGCGAATCTTCTGGTAGTTATTGGTGATGAAAATTGAATGTGCAGGATATTTATCCTAGAGAACGTGATTAGGGTGTGATTTCATGTTGTCACTGCTTCTCTCAGTGTCATTCTCGTTTATTGAATCTGTGTCTCCAAGAGTTTGAAGAATTCTCTAGGGGCATGGTGGTTGTTGCAGGAGTGGGTGAATTAGTCATTGGTACAATATCGGGCTTGCGAGACCTACGCATGATGCAGCTATGTCAGAGCCACAGAATTCGGTAGTACTGTTAGTTAACCTCAGAAAGATGGAAGCGTAGATAGCATTAGCACAATCTCAGCGGAAACCTAGATAAATACCCCACATCAAGGTCCTGGTGGAGAGTAATCCATAGGTGTCGCACAACACGATAAACATGAAGATGAAGCAAACCGTGTGCAAAACTCCAGAGCCCGCTACCAATCTGAGGGCTAAACAATCCCACGATTTCACTAAAATTCCTTTTCCATGCACCGATGAGTAGTCCCACGATTGAAGTTCCTTATTGACATGCCATCCCTCCCTGTCTGCGTAGAATGGCCAACATGACCTCGTACGCTACTATGGGAGGATAACAAGGGGAGGCCTTTTAACACAAAGGGAAATAGGTAACACGTAGATAATGTTACAAATAGCTATGGCCAAACGATTTGAGTCCATAGATATACATGTGGCGAGACGAAAGTTACAATAGCAAAAAGGACGGCCAGGTAGTGGACAAATATCAGCTACTAGAGCCAGATCAGACCTAAGGAACAGCAGCTATGACTAGTCCAAACCACAGCCATTATCCGCTCAACATCGTACCTCCCTTCACCCCCCTCATATGTCCACGAATCTTACCCATATACCACAGCAGATCCACCTAGGATCCCAGTGCTGGTCTCAATCACGGAAGAATCTGGCGTTTTCAGGTTCCTTTACCCTTTATTCCAGGGCAGTCTGGATCGCACCGGCTCACAGAATTAACTTCTTCTTCTATCTTACCTTCGCATCCATCGGCACCATATATGCAATAGTCGCACGGAAAATAAGTTGTCGTATTGTGGCCGCAGCGGTACTGAGTGCGTACGAGTCTGCACTTGGCAATGAATACTTTTGCTGGTTTCTTCGATTCTTCCGTCATTGTAGTCTATTTGATGACCCGTCAAGATTGGAATATAAATGCGCAGTTGTGAGACTTCGATATTAGGAGTGATTGCTTCGTTGGTTGATGATGTAGTTTTCGGCGTCGATGTGATGGTTCCGGAAAGAAAACTCCTATAGTCGGAGAGCAGGAGCGACGTTTATTGTAATGAGATTGCGTGGACAGATATGCAAGCTGGTAAAACTTCGTGATAGCTTAGCGAATACAAGTTCTGCCCCGGGTGTTGCAGGATTTGTTTTGATTTCCAAGGCGGGATGTGGAAACTTATACCCATTGTGACTCCTCAGCTATCACACATACGACTACGTCTCTATAGTGTATCACATAGGCAAATAGCGAATGAGTTATGGCCCTTGGTATTCTGTGTTACCATTTGTGACTCCAGAGTTGATCAATCGATCTTAGCTTAGTATGTAGACTCATCAACCGCACTTCATTGTTCCTTTCTGTTTTATGGACCCGTCGATCTTTTATCTATGTAATCTAGCAACGAGGTTCGATAAGTCTCAGAAATATTGCCTATGACCTTTCACCACGACACAAAAACGCTATCTGTAAGGTGTAACACGAAATGTCACGACAGAACTACCAGAAGACTAAAAGCCTCTCACATTCCTACGCAAGCTCGCTAAACTTGTCATGGCCAGATGATTTACATCACCGTGTTATCCTCATTGAGTCAAAGCCCCCATTATCATATCACCGCCATCTCTGTCTCACAGTGGTCTCGTACAACGGCCATTCGCAGTGCCAGTACTAGAGAGGTGAAGACCATATGTGGCAATACAAACACTAACAGCAGTTCAATTGAATTTTTCGTTATCACGATTGAATTATCGCTGCCGTTCATATCAACGTTTACCGTTTTATCCTTCTCGTCTACATTCATTGTTTGTCGATCTAATCATGCGTTCATATTCTGCCCAAACCCTACAGAACCATCTTGAAGTTCGGATCACGATCATCGCCCTTCCCCTCCCAGGCCGCATACTTCCCCTTCGCCTTGTCAGAGTTGATTTTATGCACCCAGGCAATATTCGCCGCAATGCTGTGGATAATGAGCAAACATCCAACTACGAAATAGAACGCACTCCAGTCGGACCAACAAAGTAGGGGGGGGGAGGGGGGGGGAGGGAGAGGGAACTCACAGCACCCAAGCGGCACAAAGCAGTCCCAACATAATCCTATGACTTTTATGGAAATGAGGCCCTTCCTTCTTCTGATAAACAAAACTCGCTACGAACCCCCCACAGTTCGCAATCGCAAGCTGTAAGGCGCTCGTAGTAGCCCTCTTATAATGCCCCGCCGAGTTGTTGCTATTCCAGGACAGGATACAAGGGACCGACGCGTACATGCCCGTAGCCATCATAAACGTCATTCCATACTGTACTTTGGGATTTGTGCTCACGCTGATGACGGCATAGCCGATGATGGCGATTGGAAGGGATAATAGCATAATGGGACCGCGCAGGGCGAGCTTGTCGGATAAGATGGCGACGAAGACGGTGCAGACAGCGGCTACTGCGTAGGGTATTACAGTCCAGAGCTGGGCTTGGTTTGGATCCTTTGCAAACTTGAGGTTATTTATTATGGTGGGGAGAAAGAGGCCAAAGCTGTAGAGGCCGCAGAGGATGGAGAAGTAGGCGCTGGCAGAGAGCCAGACTTGCAGATTAAGAAATCCGCGCTTGACTTCGGACCAGGAGAAGGATTCGTGGGTTTGGCCTTGAGCGTCCATGCGCTGGCGGGCGTGGGCTTTCTGCTCGGCGGTGAGGAATCGAGCGGATTCGATTGCGTTGGGGAGGATGATGAAGCTGATTGCGCCGACGAAGACAGTTAGGAGGCCTTCAACCTATATCGATGGAGGAGATGTTAGTGCGTGTTTGTATTATGTAGAGACAGTCTGAGGGTATTCCTACGATAAAGATCCAACGCCAGCCAGCCAGGCCGCCTTTATGCCCGATGGCGTTGAGTCCGCGGGCGAGCAGGCCGCCAAAGGCGCCCGAGAGGGAGGCAGCGGTGTAGAAGATGCCGATGCGGAGAGCAAGTTCGGTGCGACGGTAGAAATTAGACAGGTAGAGGACCTTTTATCCATAGTAAATCAATCTGAAGTTCACATCTTCGAAGGGGAAAAACGAGACTTACCATGCCAGGAAGCAGGCCTCCTTCAGCAATACCCAGCAATGCCCTCACGGCAACGAACGACGCAAAGCTCCCCACAAATCCCAAGCACATGGTCAATGTCCCCCATACAATGGTCAGGAGCGGAAGCCATATCTTGGGTGACATCTTTTTCAAGACTAGATTACTGGGTAGCTCACTGTGGCACAGAAGTGTCAGCCAACCCACCCACCCACACATATACACACAGAGGAACCCAAATAATAATAACCAAACAATAAGAAAAAAGTCAAAAGCAAAAAGAAAAAGCGACTCACCTCGCAATGTAGGTCGCATAAAACGCACACAAGCCAATCGCGTACTCCTTATCCGTCATACGTGTGTCACTCTGCAGCCCCAAAATCTTCGCATTCCCCACATTCGTCCGATCGATGAACGAGCAGAGAAAAAGCAGTGCGAGCACGGGAAGTATCCTATCAGAAAACGTCTTCAGCAGACAGTCAGATCGAGGAACAATCACAGGCTGCTCACCGAACATCCATCTTCCACAACACCAGCCTTGTCAAACGCTGATACTCCGCAGCACCCATCTCATCCCCCTCCACACTCCGCTCGATCTTCTCATCCTGCATCTTTGTCGTCGCCGGAGAAGGGCTCATCTCGCTCGGTCGTGCAGCTTAGAATGTCGGGGGTTGCACAGGCGATGACGAAAAGAGGGGGGGGGGAGAAGAGGATCAAAGCTGTGTGGTGGTGGAATGCTACGACACTAACTATTGAAGAGGGGTGCCCTTAATATACCTACTAAGTACCCGAGCACCAAGTACGCACTCGACTAGTCAAGCCTAACCCGCTCGATTCCCCGTGGGGTGCACACAAGTATTGTACAATGTACATGTAAGCGGGGCGACGATCATCGGTGGTGCAGCTATCTACTCCGTATGGGGTACCAAGGTGCCAGTCAAGTGTTCTGCGGTGCTACATTTGACTCCTAGCCTGAATCCTTCCAAACCGTTCCACCACGACTTTGGATTGCACAGGACCAGCATCTCATTCAGGCGGTCTGGAGGATATGTTTACGCAACGTGATGCGCGGGTTTTCCTTTGGATATCCATTATGTGAAGAGTTAGGTGCGTCAACCATCATCTACATACGCAAGAACTTTTCCGAGCCGTCAACTCTGTATCTGTCTGGGTATTATTCGTCATCTTCAGAACACATACGCAAGAAGGAGACTTCTATCCGTCCATCTATAACTCGTAAGAAACAAAGGATGCTGGTATCGGATGATCATCTATCGCATACGAAAAAGGTAGCAAATCATACATATATACAGCATTACCAGACATAAACGTGGTCAACCCCAATACCTAAACAAGTCTATACTCCGTAGCTATACTCCGTAGTCTCGTACAACTCAACCTACTCCATAACCCCCAACTTCTCCGCAACCACAAACCCCGCCTCCGTCTTCTCCCTAATCTCCTCTACTCCCACCCCAGGCGCAACCTCCACCAGCCTCAACCCCCCCATCTCCCTATCCACCTCAAAAACACAAAGATCAGTAATAATCAAGCTAACACACCTCGCTCCAGTAAGCGGCAACCCACAATCTTCCACAATCTTACTGCTCCCATCCTTGGCTACATGCTCCGTCGCAACGACCACCTTCGTGTTCTCTGGATTCCCCACAAGATCCATGGCGCCGCCCATGCCCTTGAAGACCTTGCCAGGGACCATGTAGTTTGCGAGGTCGCCCGAGGCGCTCACCTGCAGGGCGCCGAGGATTGAGACGTCGACATGGCCGCCGCGGATCATGCCGAAGGATTCAGAGGAGTCAAAGGTAGAGGCACCAGGGAGGAGTGTCACTGTCTCTTTGCCTGCGTTGACAATGTCGGGGTCGACTTCTGCCTCAGTGGGGTGCGGACCCATGCCGAGGATGCCATTCTCGCTTTGCAGCCAGACTTTTGTGCCACGGGGCACAAAGCTAGCGGCCATGGTGGGGATGCCTACACCGAGGTTGACGTAGTAGCCGTGCTTGAGTTCTTTGGCTGCGCGGCGTGCGATGCGGTTGCGACGGGCCGCGGCGGCGTTGGGTTCTGAGGGTTTGTCGTCGGAATTGGGGTCGCGGAGTTTCTTGATTTCAATCTTTTTAGGCGCCGTGGCGGGAACGATGCGGTTTACAAAGATGCCCGAGAGGTCGATGTCGTTTGGGTCTAGGGCGCCGATGGGGACAATTTCCTCGGCTTCGACGATGGTAAGACGGGCGGCTTTGGCCATGAGGGGGCCGAAAGCTTTGGTGGTGTATCTGGTGCATCGTGAGCAAGGCTGCTTTATTGAAGCCTGGGGTTGACAAGTCTACCTGAAAACACAATTTCCTTCTTCGTCGGCTTTCCACGCCCGTACGATGGCGACGTCGCCGGGCAGGGCGGTTTCCATGAGGTATTTCCTGCCATTGAACTCTCGTGACTCGCGGGGTGTGCCGTACCCAATCGCATTTCCTTGCTTGTCAAACTGCGCGGGAATCTTTCCATCTTCCAGAAAGGTGTTGACTGCGGTGGGCGTGTAAAATGCCGGAATGCCTGCACCCGCAGCACGCATACGCTCCGCCAGCGTGCCTTGCGGACACAATTCGATTGTGATGCCACCAGACAGATATTGTTTTTCCAATGCCTTGTTGTTGCCCAAGAAGCTAATAATCAGCTTGCTGACCTGGCCAGACTTGGTGATGAGCGCGAGTCCTCCTACATCCTCGATGCCGGCATTGTTCGAAACGGCGGTGAGCGAGTGCAGCGACTCTTTGCCTCGCTTCTTGATCGCTTCAATGAGAGTCTCCGCGACGCCGCAGAGACCGAAGCCTGCGCTCAGTATCGTGGATCCGGATTGAATATCGGCAACAGCATTGTCTGCCGACTCGAAAAGCTTCGATCGCGAGCGGTCGATGACTGGTTGCTGATGGGCAGGATCGCTTTTATATCTGCTTTGAGAGACAACCTTCCACTTTGTGCCCGGACTTCGCGCAGCTCGCAACTGTGCAGGAATGGGTCGCCGTGTACATATCCGCGAAGGAAGTGTCAGGAGTAGTCGTGACGTTGAAGGGAGGGCGTCCATGGCGTGCTTGAATGCCACACGACGCGCGTGAGGATGTCAATTGAGCACCAAACGCTTTCAAAAGGATTCAATCGCAAAGTACAACCGGACACACGCCCCCTCCCAAAAAAAACAGTTGCAAGCAACGAGATGCCGAGTGAAGGTAAGACGGAGCTTCACCTCGGAGCTGTCTCGCCATGTCAATGACGCGACAAGGTGGAGTATCTCGGAGCCAGATTTTGCGCCGGCAGAGGCGGGGAAGTTCAGCCGGATTCTATTGTATGCGCTCAAGTCCGGTTAAGCTCCAGGGCTCAAGACTCCATTGTCATCATGTGCTTTTTGTGTGGACCGGGATTTCTGGAATGCTGGGTGGCTGGCTGTCGAAGTGGATACTAGGTTTGGGTCATCTGGTGTCTATGCCCTGTTGTCGCGATGGCCCGCAGATGAAGACTGGGGCCTCTTCATCTCTCCAGGCCGAAAATGCGATGACATACCCGCCTATCCAACCATCCAACATCGTCAGCTGGGACCTTTGACCTCCACAAAGTATCTGATAGGTACACACAATGGATGCATGCTCGCGTCGTACCTGGTCACATGCCCCCCAGCTTGACCGCAGAAGCAAAGACCTTGTCGAAAAGCGCTTTCCGGTCCCTGCAGAAATGAATTGAAATGTATCGACATGACCTTGCTAGAATCCGCTGTCCAGGGGATTGACCCAATCCATCCACATGAACGCGTTGGCGTCCTGCATCGGAAAGTCCAGCAGTGAAGAATCAAAGTCTCCGACATTCATGACCGTTTCAATGACCTCGTTATCAGACATAGCCGAGAATTGGAAAGACCCGCCCCACGTTGAAGGCAGCGAATACTGCGAATGGCTCGGATTCTGCAAAAGATCCGTTGCGGGGGTGAAGAGTGAGTTGGCAGCAGGACTGCAGCAAAGTCAGCAAAGCTCGAGAGTAAACTGGCAGATTATGAAAAATTCACAGAATTCTCCTCATTAGATCTTCAGTGGGTGGTAAAGAGTCGCTTACAGCGCATGCGATACGAAATTTGGTGTTGGCACTGGAGGCAGAGCTCTCGGGAGGTCTGGTGCCTGTCTCACCAATTCACGTAGATACTTTCCAAACACCACCGATGCGCCATTTCGGTGGCTCGGTGTTCTCCCAATTCGTTCCAAAACTGTCGCCGTCTCTTCGATAAGATTGCGCACGCTGGGCGCGAGGCTGTGATTGCCGCTGGGCGCCGGTGCGCTCAATGTCAATGCTACACAGGCGGCGAAGCAAATCATCGTGACCGTATTGTTGGGCATGGATTTCAGTCGTGCTTCGCCTTGTATCGCAGCACGCATGACGTTCAGTGCTGATGAAAGTGCGGACGCGCGGAAGAGACGCTTCACTTCGAGGGGCGCTGTCGGGTGGTTGATCACGCCGCTGTAGGTGGAGAGCCTCGTGTGGGTCACCAAGATCTCGACATAAGGTGGCAGTGTGTGCTGCTCGCCTTCGCCAATTGATACCGTCCAGGTAGTCAACCAATTCTTGAAGAAGGTTTCAATGGTTGACTCGATCTCCTGGGCCACGTCCGAGCCAACATCGATAACACTGTAGCCATCACATCTCGACCGTACAGCGCTGAAAAGACTGTCTAGATCACGACGAAGAACAGCCATAGATACGAGAGGGCCATCCTGGGGATCTGAGAAACCATCGAGATGCCACCCATCGCAGCGTTTCAGTAATGGTGTCACGGGAACACAATAGCTACGACCACGAGCCAAGCACACGCCGCGCTCGAGAACAAAGAGCGTAATCCACACGCGCTCCCTCCGGCGTAAGAGCCTTTGCCCCCACTCGGATCCGATATCGACATCCTCAAAGCCGTCCATGGCCAACGCCTTCCTTGCGTCCAAGCAGTCCGCTTTGGAGACTCTTCTCATGAAGTCTGGGTCGAATGAACGTGATGGCGCGATGATTTTGTTGAGTGATAGATCCAAGGCTATGCTCAACGCTGTGGAAATGTATAGTGCGGCGTCGTCGTCGCCCGCATGCATACCCGCGTGCATCCAGGGTACGTTGACCAGGAAAGCCAGTACAATCTCGACGGACCGGAATCTTCGGCCGATGACCTGTTCAGCAAGAAACTTTCGATGGACCAACAACCGTTTGCATATTGCACCGGCGGAAGGGACGAACAGTGAAGAGGCGGTCAACAAGGAAGTGAACAGGAAAGAGGATCTCTCCCTTATAAATGATGTTGTATGAATCTTGGGATCCAAACCCCAGCGGGTGTGGGCTAATCTCTCGAAAAAGCTTTTGGTATCAATCAGTCAAGACGTTGCCGAGACTTTGGGCTTTGTCAAACATAACTTGACTCCTAACAACGGAAGTACGTACAAAGACATGAGCATCTCAGCCTCCTCCACCGTTACCAAACCAACATCGATCGGGTCGTAGTGCGGTTCGCGATCTAGAGTCGCCTTGATTGGTAGGAAAAATCGTTGTAGAGTAGATAATGGTTCGTTGTCGCTGCCGTGAACAGTGCTGGATGGAGTGAAGGAATTATCCGGGGATGGGGTAGATGCCAATCGCAGATCTGAGGCTCTTGCGAGTAACTGTAGAGGATTCTCTGCGTCATCCAATGCCAGATGGTCGTCATTCGGGGGAGGTTCCACCGTGGCTTCTGTCGATGCCACCGATGTATGGCGAAGAAGCGGAACAGGAGTACCAGTAGAGGATCCAGTCGCATTTTGAGCTTCTAAGAGGAGCTTTTGCAGCTGCTCGGTGGTGTGGCCATTCTCGTTGTGGGCATCGTTGGATTTCTTGAGTGCTTCTTCGATCTGATGAATAGCTTTTTCTAGCCCAGTGCGCTTGTTCTTCACACCCTTTTGCCTCCCGACATGGAAGCCACCGGGAATGACACATTCGACGCCCGAGTGAAGGCATTTCTCGCAGATAATCGCTCCCAGTTCTCTCTTGCACTTGGTCTTGCTCCGCCGGCAATTGTGACAAGCGGCCTGCTTACTCGCCATGTTCCTCGAGGGTAGCTACAAACACCAAGCGAAGTTTTGGCCTAGGATTGGTACCAGAGTCTGCACTGTGTCACAGTTTGGAGCCGTCCATAAGCGGCTTCGAACTTTGCTCGCTCCTGAGAGTCAATAGACCAATGGATACTTTGAATATCGCAGCACTTTGTTGGTGTGGAGCCGTGCCGTGAGTCGCGAACCCCTGTCTTCTCGTCAAGATACGTCGGGACAGCCGATCTTGTCATACACCATCGAGGCAGAGCCAGACAATGTCCATTATGCGGGTTCTCAAAGGCTTCCGTGGTCGTGAAAGCGGTGTCGTCGTCGTCTTTTGCCGTGTTTTTGTGCGTCGGATCCCTGCGCGACTTGCAACCCGCACGAAGACACGCTAGGCCGCTTTCAGTGAAGCGTATGACGTCCATTAATGCGTGTTTCGCGTTCCCTTGATTGATGTGTATTATTCCTTTTATGCTTTGAGCTTGGGGTTATGGTGGTGCTGGTTAGTACGTACTCGAGCGTGGTCTCTATAAAGAGAAGCTTCAATTGCTTCACCCCTAGCATTTGGGCCGTAGAGATGGCGGTAGATCGCATAACAAGTACCACACTTAGCGGATTCTGCTATATTGCTCACGTTCATGTGTGGAACCATTGGTGCTCATGGGTGTTCCCGTGGCCCAGATTACAGCCTTGGGCTCCTTTTTTTTTTCTGATATTGGTTAGCATACAGTCCAAGGATACGGACGTCTCCGAGTGGTCCTACTACCCCAAGTCACCCCCATTTTCTCATACTCTTATAGTCAAGAGTCGGAAATTTAGAGTAACCTATGTCCCGAGCCTTTGGTTTTCATAGCTTTGTACTACCCTTAGAATACACATACCTCTCCGACTCATGTGGGTGAGACTCATCTACACACAACATCGGAGCTATGAACCCTGACTCTGCTCGTTAGTCCCTCGTTATCTTCCTCAGCAAACCATACAAAAGGGCACAAAATCAGATTCTGTCGTTCAGTCGTCAAGATTCTCATATGCTACCTTCGCGACAGATTTCGGGCCTCAAGAAAACTGTTACGGTGCCACAATAAGCTGTGACGGGAAATAAAATTTAGTTTGGGAAAGTTTCAGGGTGAGGAGACCTCATAAATGCCATGGGTACACTTTGTGGTCTGAGTTAGAGCGCTATGATGATAGAGACCACTCAACGTGGCGAAAGTATTTTTTTCACAACAAAGCCAGAAAGCACATTAGATGATCAAGATATAACACCGTAGCTAGGGGACGCGTAGATCTTATCAAAAATTCATTTGTCATTGCTATCGCTACTAAGTCTTGCCAGACTATATTAAGCACACGTAACACTACTGACATTCTACAGATCTTCTATCTCTCCAGGAAGAAGTTCAGTCGAAAATTGAAAGACGCCGATTCTAAATATCCTGCTATATTAATTCTACGACCCGGGTAACTCTGTTGACGTACAGAGCAGAGTTGGATATAGAATCTACCGCTATAAGTGAGCGTGGGTCAATGTGAGAGGCCCTCTTAAGCTTATTTCATGACCAGATAGACGGCTCTCGCATATGTTTCTAGGCTTTTCAAACTTCGATATCTAGTATCCAATAGATGGGGCATATTTTGAGAGCTTGTACTAATTGATTGCAGGGGGAAAGTGGCAAGGCTGAGGTTAAATCGTTGGGTCCTTCTCAATGAATCAATTTTGATCATTCCGATAATGTTGCTCAAGGTCGAGTGGAAAAAGTTAGGTGTGAGAAACTACAACCTATTTTCCTTGTTCAAAAACTCGTTTCCAGGTGTCCATATATGCTGTGGCCTAGGCCATTTACATCTATTGGTTCAGTCACATGTCTATATCACGGACGGCTTGGTTGCACGTATGGCGTTTGGAGTCCTGAATTGTGCACGGGCTAGCTGCGACTGTGTCCTCCACATTTTGACTCCGTTTGACTTGATGCGTGATCATGTGCAGGGTGAACACTCTGTCAATGGGTATGAGTCTTTTTCTATCCTTTGCGTACTTGATATAATATCCACTTACTCGTCACTCGTGCCGCCCGCACCGCACACTGCAATATAGGATACTCTCACCATAACTCTCACTACAGAAAACTTGACCACAGCTTCCACTACAATAACTTACTCCACAACTTTCAATACAAAAACTTGTACCCATCCTGCTATGAACACCCTTGACTACAGCAACCCACATCGCGACCTGCTTTACAACAACCTCCACTAAAGCAGCCAACCCTACAATAATCTGTTCGACAATAACCTACCGAGAACGTATACTCTGTCTGCATACCAACTCTACATGTGGATACACCATATACACCTAATATATAACAGTCTATGCTGAGAAAGACTCAAGTTCCTACTGACGCGTTACCAAGACATTGATATCACTATGGAGTCAGCTGTGTTCACGACGATAGCAGCTTTTCTCTTTGTTTGGGTTCTGCGTTTGATCTACAACATGCGAGCAGCTTCGCGGTCTTCAACTACTCTCTGCGCATCATTAAAACTCTTCCTTCATATGTGGCCAGCAATCGTACTATTCCAAGCGTCCAGCTTCGCTAACTGCCTGACCGACTCGGCGTTGGTATGGTTTACAACTCTTCTCATCTTCCGATACTACAAGACGGTGGTCGGCCTCTGGTTCTGGTTCCGCTACAAACCAGCCTTACGATCACTTAACTCCAGATTCATCGAATCCGATTGCACGGTAATTATACCTACCGTCGGCCCCAAAGGCAACGCCGTCTTTGCGGATGCAATAAGTAGCATTCTTGTAAATAGGCCAGCGCGACTCGTTCTTTCCACAAACACTAAAGCCGCTAAGCGCATGGTCTATGAGGTTTTGGAGCAGATCATATCTGATATCAAGGATGGGGTATCGGCCTACCAGATTGAACGTGGCTTGTCTGGCTTCCGGATAGGTCCTACGAACGCCATTGTCACTAACACCGGTATTTCTAACAAGCGCCAGCAGACGGTGAATGGTTTCAAAGACGTAGATACAGACATCATTGTCATGGCCGACGATACAGCAGTCTGGCCACCGAACTTCCTCGCTGCTACTCTTCCAGCATTCGAGGCCGAGAATGTAGCTTTCGTCGGTACAACAAAATGGGTCAAGCGCGTCCCCCGTGTGATTGATCCGGCGTTATCACGTCTTGCGAACTGGTGGAAAAATTACTGGACCGGTTTCTGGAACGCAATGGGCGGGATATACCTCACCCGGCATAACTTTGAGATCCGCTCGTCAAACGGTGCGGACGGTGGTGTCTTTTGTGTCTCCGGTCGAACTTCTCTAATTCGCTCCGCTGTCGTCAAGAACGAAGAGTTTACGAAGCAATTTCTGGCTGAGTATATCACCGTTCCTCTTCTGGGCTACACTTTTGGACCACTCACCGCCGACGATGATAACTTTCTGACTCGCTGGGTACTGAATCATGGTTTGGATATTAAGATTCAATGCTCCAACGACGCGACTATTACGACAGTCTTGGGAAATTGGCCCAAGTTTACCCAACAGTGCCTTCGCTGGAGTCGGACTACGTTACGCCAGAACCCCATTGCACTATTCACCGACCAGACTATCTGGTGGAAGTGGCCCATAACGGTTTGGACGACCTATTTGCCTTGGATGTGGAATGCGGCTTTGTTCTGGGATGGCTTCATGGTATATATGCTCGCTCGAACAGATCTTTACAGAAACAGCTCGTCTCCTAAACTACTGATGACTGCCTTCTGCAGCTTTGTCTATGGGACAAAGTTAACCAAAACTGTACCTTGGTTTTGGACCCATCCGTCAGACTTCTTTCTGTACTTTTTCCCGATGCCAGCTTACCTAATCTTCGTGTACTATCATTCTCTTTTGAAAGTTTATACGCTGATCACGGTGGGATGCACGGATTGGTCGGGTCGCGAGCTACCTAAAATAAAGTCGCCCCTGCGGAAAAACACAAGCAAATTACAGCCTAGAAGGCAACGTATCGCGTCTTTGGAGGCATCAAAGGATGTAAGTGTTGATCAGCATAGTCTCCGCTTTGTGGCCAGGACCAAGCTCAAGGCGCTAACAATACGCAGGCTCTTTACAAATACTTCCACCTAGCCTACAGGCTCGCTCATTCTTTTTATGCCAGGTTCAGATGATAATATCAACTGTATCTCGCGTCTTGGTACTCTTCGCTAAAGGATCTGTTGGTGGATATCTGGTCTATACTACCACGTTTGGGCGAACCCGTAGAACTACTGTTAGGTGATAGCTAGACCCTGCTAAGTGGAGGTCCAATGATCAGTAGCTTCGTAGCAATACATCAACGCCGAGTGATCAACCAACTGGAAAATACGTGATCAGTAACGTGATAAAGCTCCCATAGATGAGAAGTATTCGCATGTTTTAGTATATGAATAGAGTGTAACCTATAAGGAACTACCATCCTCTCTCTATTTATGGCAACTAGATCACGTACGTATACCATATTTAATCATAGCAGATCATTGTGCAGAGCTCATCAACACCCCCACCCATGCTCGGGATTTTCGAAATCAGGAAACCCACATCCCAGATTTTGATGCATCATCGTGAAATTTCTCAACGGTCCATAGTCGTTCTAGCGAGAAGTCCGAAAACCTTACTAATATGAAGTCTCAACACTGCGACGACACAAAAGCTAAACCTACCACGCACTTTTGTAAGTAAAGCTATGTATAGTACTCTGTACGAAGAAATGATGACACAGATATTCCTATGCGATACCCTCTCTTACGGCTGCTAAGCTTACAAATAGTTGACGGATGCTTCCTGAGCATTCTCTTTTTATGTACATGCCCGTGCACGTGGCTGAGCTGGCTGTTTGCCACCAAACCACGTTGAGAGGAAAAGAAATTGACTTGTTAACTTTTTGAACGACCTAACCGTCTCCTACAAACTATACTCAAATAGAACCCACCATAATGCTGACCAACAAGCCTAACAGTGCAAAGGTAGGGAGGGGCTGAGCGACTTCGCCCCCACGAATTAGCACAATACCAGCTCCTTCAACTTTGCCTTATTGGTTGTTGTAGTGATATTCTAACCAGAATGGAAGCTTAGTGCGGGTGATATGTGGGAAAGCAGGAAACGCCAAGAGATACACGAAGGATCGTGGAACAATTGAGGCTCAAGATACTTGGTGTAGTCAGTTTTGAGGATGATATCTTTACTATGATGGGAAAGAGCCGAAAGTATGGTAAGCTTATGCTGCGCTGTTGGATGAGAGTAGCGTGCATATATAAGAGGATTGTGCGAAGACAACAGTCTTTACGACCAACACGTCCAAACATCAATCGTCCACCTCGGCAGGTTCACAAGCTTTGAGCCTTGTTCTCCTTCTCTTATCATCAACAAAAAAAATCGGCTGCGTAACACTAAAGCCATTATGCGGTACACATCTATCCTCTTCGCCCTTTCTGCGGCCACCACCCTCGCAGCTCCCGTGGTCGAATACCGATCCGCCGATGACGTCGTCACCGTCGAACTTACCAACAAAGTCCGCGGGATCAAAACTTCTCGCAACGAATTCTCCAGCACGAAAGCTGAAAGGAAATTGCCCGGTGGTAGTGGAGGGCCCTGGAGGGGAGTGAATGTCGTCGTTGGCAAAAACGCGAAGAACAAAGACATCCGCTGCAAGCTCATCGATTTCAAGGGCAATGCTATCGAGGGAACACGAGGAACCAACATTGATACTACGTTCTCGGATGGCGGCAAGGGTGAGTGGAAGTTTATGGACAGGGGCATTTCCCTCATTATTTGCGACCCCGCATTTGTGAAAAAAGTCAAGTCGAGTCAGGTCGCTGGACTTGCAGCAATCGATCAACTGGCTGAGAAAGAAGATATATCTAAAGAAGGTGATGAAGCTGAGGGAGCTGAGGGAGACCGGGGCGGCAAAAAGAATCCCACACCAAATCAGTCCGCGGGGGGAGTCATTAAGATTCAATTGAGCAATCAGGCGATCGAGGCTGGCGCTGGATTTACACTAAAGGACACGGAAGAGGGGGAAACGGTCAAGGTTGGCACCACAACCGTCTTCAAAACTGTCGAGATCACGATGCCAGAGAACGGCAATCCTAGGACCAAATGCCAAATCTACAGCAAAGGAAAGCTCCTCATCCTCAAGCGTGACAGGAACACCTCCACTTCTATCTGGGATGGTAAAAAGGGACCATGGGAACTCAAGACGCCCTCGGCCGTTGATAAGATTATGTGCTCCCCAGCTTTGACAAAGGGGGGTTATTCCACGACTGCGAATGAGTGAGTTCGATCATGAGCACGCTATAGTATCGTTGCCGGGCTCTTTATTTGCATTCCAGGCGCCTTGCACATGTACGGATTGGATTTGGTTGCTTTTTTCTGTATACTCCACTTAATATGTCTTGGATTCATGACACACGCTTACGATACTGTAAACGCTTTATTCGAAATGAATCATGCCTTGCAAAACTTTATCTTCTATCTTCCGCTCTTGAATATTCTAGAACTACTCGTCCCACATGCCTAGTTCTTACGAATAGTGCAGTTTTCAAACTTCAAAAGTACAACAAATCAACGACATTGAGTCGTGCCACCAAGGGAGCTACGTCTACGAACTGGTATATCACAGCATTACGCAGTTCATCTACAGACCATGAAGATATTGATGAATTGAGTTAAAGAAAATCTCGATACTCTCAAAGGGTATTACATACGTCTTGCATGCAATCTAAATTTCTGCAATCGAGACATTCTACTTCTAGCAGCAAAAAGGAGCTATTTGGCTATGTCAAAGCGATCAGATTACCGAGATTCTTCGGTGGCCTAGCACGACTTGCTATACTTACATTTGTAAAGAAACTCATCAATCGAAATAATTCAGTACAGGTCACCTATGACCGTATGTATGGGCCTAGCGTGGAATCATCGAAATCCATGTAGGTAGTCAAGTTTTGTAATGGGGATCAACAACAGATGGAGTTAGTGTACCTGAAAACGTTTGGTAAAGATCCGAGAAAGATAAAATAACCCTTTTATGTATGACAACCACAGGTAAAGACAAGAATGAACAATGCAGAAGCGTAGGTCAGACTAAAATCCCATCCATCGATGCGTCCCCCTCCAACTCCCCCACCGTGCTATAGATCGTTTTACCTGCACTAATAGCGTGGGTACTGGATATGGAGTATATAGCTGGCCTCTTCCTCAACACCAATACACCGCTTCTCCTGACCCCCCACCTCCCGCACCGCCACCACACTCCGCACCATTACCCTCCTTTACCTATCCTCCATCTGAACAGGTGGTTTCGCTCTACATGTCCCATCCATCTCAACAGCCACAGCCTCATGCTTGTATCTCGTCGGCCGAGACTCGGCCTCCAAGATCTCCCCATCGCTAGACAACTCCATTTTCGGCTTACTAGCAGCTTCTAGAATTTCTGTGTCGGTATTTAGTTCTTTGTGCGGGTCGGGGGTCTCGTTCGTAGAAGTTTGGGAGTCGTGGCGACGTCGACGGTAGAGGACGAAGGTTGTCAGGCCGAACATGAGGGCAGCGATGGGGATGCTAGCGCCTAGGATTATGGCGACTACTGGGAGCTTTTTCGCAGGTTGGGGCGGGTCGGAGGGAATACTATTGTGAGATGGGCTGGGTGTGGACGAGGTCCTAGGTATGGATTCGTATGTGTTGGGGCTGCGTGATGGTCGTGGTGCTGGAGTTGGAAAGGGTGATGATGATGATGGCATGGAGGTTGAAGCTGTAGCGCTGACTGATGGGTTAACTATTGCACCCAAATCAGTTATACATGATAAATTAAGATGCTGAGGGGATAGGTGCTGGCTACAAACCTGAAGAGGTGAGCGGTTGGATTTGACAGTAACTGGCGAATACGTCGACGGCGCTCGTCGCTTGGTCTTGTTCCGATTCATTTACGCAGGAGAATGATACCATGGATGATATCCTCGAAGACACTTTTAAGGAGCTGCTATAGCAGAAGCATGCATATGATGTAGTCCTTGAGCCGTCGCCGCAGTCCCATTGCATGTTGCGCACGATGGTGCTAAGGGGTTTCTCGGCGCATGGTGCAAGGGCGTAGTATTGAGGGACTTGGTTGACAAATACAGAAGTTGGACCTTGGGCTATTGCGTAGGTTACGAAGAGGGAGGCAGCTAAGGGTGAAAGGGAAGAATTAGGGCGGGTGAGATACATGGTGTTGTTAGGGTGCCGGTGGTGAAAAGATGAGCGGAAAGGAATGAAGAAAAGATGGGACCGGGAAGATCAAGGAGCTGGGAATGAAACCGTACAATTCTCATCAATAAAGACTGCATGTTTATTTTACTGTTTTTCCCTCAAGGCTGAGATATGCTCGACGCAGGGTGAGCAGCCATGCTCCCGACGCATTATGACAGGAACGCCGCACAACATCCCAGCCAATGGCTCTCGGCCGCTGCATATAACGGGCAGTTTGATTTTAGCTCCCACGCGCAGTGGCTGCTGAGATGTCGCATGCACATCGTATTGAAGGGGCTGAAGAACCGTTTGGAGGGAGCGGAGACGAGAGGTCGACAGGGTGCGCGAGGCTGAAGCATGCTTCGAGCAATGTCCCCCACAACGTTGCCAGATCGGGACGTCCCGAGAACATTTCAATTTGGCAAAGAGACTGACTGATACGGTGGCCTTCCGAGTGTCGTAAGCTAAGAGATTGATGCATCGCAGTGGTTGTGTGGTAAAAGTATACTCCGTACAGGTTACATCCAAGATATGTCAGCTCGTATACAGGTGTCCTGAACGGCTACGGGGTAATTTGGACCAATTCCCATCTTGTATATTTTCGTGTGACTATGATTCGTTAGGATTCAGGGGTTTGAAGGAGCTTACACGGCCAACGTGGTGTTCCCATGTCAGCGGAGATTTCTTACTCAGTGTATGTGACGGGCATGATGACAGTGGAGGATATCAATAGTCTGGGGGATCGGACAGATGGGCAGACTTGTCTTAGAGTGTCTTCATCAGGGACAGTGTCTGTTCAAGGTTGAAGGTAGATTAGAGAGATACCAACTGTCTAATTAGATACTCCGTAGAAGGCTGACACAAGGGATGTGACAGGCACGTGACAAGCATTAGCTAAGGTGCTTACCTAAGTATCTGAGTAGTCAGGCCAGTTGTCCCGGCAATAGGTTTCTCCGTACCGATGGGGTCTTGGCGTACATCCATGTTAGGTATATTGTATCATTAGCGTGTGAAGCTTCATTGTTCACATTTCACGGCCACGGGTCCATTGCCGGACCAATTGCCACGATGAGGTCTCCTTACACATGCAGACGGTGTCTCGCCGCCATAAATGTAAAATCGTCGCGCTCGCAAGTGCTGCGTATCTCCCCGCGAAACTTTGCATCTCAACAGCGCCATCACTCCACCAGGGCGGCCCCGAAGCTCTCCCTTGCCCGCCGCGGCATCTCTACAACCAACGCCCGCCGGTTCGAGCGTGGCTTCGAGCCTTATGAATATGTCGACCCCGAAGGTATTAGGCGCAAAATGGTCCTCACTGAAGACAACCTGTTCCATTCCTTCACCAACTCGCCCATTCCCGAGATGCGCAAGCGCGCCGCCTTCATGAGGCAGCACGCCTACTGTCCGCACCCTGACCACCAAGCGACACGCCCCGCTCACCATTCGGCCGACCTCGAGGGCCGCAAGTCGCCTGACTCGGCCACGCCGCCCGCCCGTGTCGACTTCGAGTGCCCTGACTGTGGCGTGCCCGTCTACTGCTGCGAGGACCACTGGGCCGACGACTACGAGGCCCATCTGGAAGTGTGCGACGTCATACGGCAGGCCAACGAGGACGATCACGACTTGCGGAGTGGGAGGTTCTTCAAGGAGTTCCAGTTCGCTCAGCCGCAGATCGAGGAGATTCTGCCCAACATGACTAGTTGGGATACCTTCTTGTACACGAGGGATTTCGACGCCCTGAATCAGGACAGGGAGATGCGCCAGGCGACGAAGTTGTTAACATATCCGTTGACCATCGGGAGTGTTCTCAACGAGCTAAGCCCGTACAATATCCGCAAGGGCGGCCGCATGACGCCAGAGGGACTCAAGAGCTTTGGCGGCAAGTACCCTCTCATTGACTGGAAATTATCCATGTATGTTAACGTTATACAGCTCTACGGCATTCTCTGCATCCTCCCCGTACCGGCGGCGGCGACACCTGGAAGGACCCCCGCCTCGCACCCCCCTCCGTCCGCATCTTCATCCTAGGTGCCCGCGCCGAGTCCTCTCTCCCCCGCGACACCTGGATGCAGCTTGCCTACCTCTTCCACCGCGTTCAATTTTCCCTCCACTTCATCGGCCCCGAATCCATGGCAAACCGCGAGAAGGAACTCCCACTACCCGAACGTACCCCTCTAAACCCCTTCGGCGCCGTCGTTGAAGACCGCATATCCAACGCCATGAAAATCAGCACCTTCGTCGAGTACTACCACAACATGCATAAGACGGGTCACTTCTACCCCTACGACCCCTATTTCGACTGCTTCGTCTGCTTCCACCCGGGCTTCGGAAACCCCGCCAGCATGCACGAATGGGAAGAAACCCTGCCCCTCCTTCTCGAAACAAAGGTCCCCATCATCGCGACCGGATACTCGCCCTGGGACATGCAGCAAGATATCGACCTCTTGAACAAGCGCTACGGAAACGAAATGGACATGCTACTCGAGCCCGGCGAGAACCTCTTCAGGAGTTTGCGCTGGGATCTAAATGATGTGGATCCGCATGACATCACGTGCAGTAATTGGGGACTCTATGCCTTCAGGGGAAAGAGGTATGAGACGACAAGGAAGGAGGACGGTGAGGAGGAGGTGCATAGTGAGCGGACTGCGTAGACTTGATAACCATAATGTAAATTTACAAATAGATGTATATTATGTATGTGGAATGTATAGTAGTGTACATTTCGAATCAATTCATACCAAGTAACATTGAACTTGAACTTGCATACTCTACAATCTGTCCTTGTTGCCTTTAGAATCCTTTGAGTCAAGGATACTAACGCTTCAGATGTAGAGCCCTTTAAACCTTTCAATGATTTGCGCGGGGTTATGAGATAAACTCATGGATAGAAAGGAGCATATGGCTTCTAAATATGATTGATATATAGGTACCCCTAGGTATAAGAAAAGACAAGGAATCTTTAACACAAGAATGTTCGCAGCTATGCTCACAAGTGTTTGGTGTAATAATTATTAGTGGGTTTACAAAGCTGCATACGTAGATTTTCCAGGGAGATAGTAGCTATTTAGATTTTTCTAATCCTATCGATGTTCTAATCAAGCATAATGTGAACGTGAGTTCGTCATCCAAAGGTTATTATATATACGTCTATCTATAACAGACTTAACCTCCCTATTGGTCTCATCAATTTCTGAGTCTGGTTATCAAGTCCCCACTATCTTGGGCAGGTACATGGTATGTGAGGCGAAAATCCAGCAAGAAAATGTATTATAACTTGGTTCTATGGTAATTCGACATCTAGAAAGCTAGAGAATTTAGTTGAAGCCTAGAAGCGCTTCTTGCAAAAGTGAAAGCTACAGATAAGCTTGTATGTCTAGTATTCGCGCGTATTTACTAAGGAGTTTGGGGTTACTTATTTCTTATGCCTGGTCGCTGGTTTTATGATAGTGGTCCTCAATTCACTTTGCAGTGGCTTACGTTGCGAAACATGGAAGCAGATTGCCCCCTCTTTTCCAAATTGTCTTCAAACTTGGATCATCTACAAAACTTTGAGCTTTTACGTATTCTTACAAATAAGCGTACCGCTATCTCACGAGACTATTGATGTACGCAACACCTTGAGTTCGGTCGTCGTCGGGCTCGATATAGCTCTTATCTGCTCGAAATACGAAGTTTGAAACGTTCTCCCCGTATTGTGGCCACGTAGCGATTCCAGACACTACAACTATTGTCAGTAATCCTTGAAAAGGAAGCATAAAATCGTTTATGATGCATACCTCCATGACCATTTGGATCCATATCGTTCACAAAACTAATCCACATGCTCATCACCAACTTTGACAGCCTCGGATTCTCCGTACTATTCCCTAACGGTGTGATTTGCTGCTCCGTATTTCCAAAGACGAATGGAATCTGCAAATAATTAGTATGCCTTCTCAATACATCAGTCCACTTACTTCTGAGAAGTGATTCACTCCGATATTCGTGGGCGTGTTGTTGAATTTTGGCGCATCCCATCGATACGAATACACATTTCTCACTTGCCTAGCCATACTCTCTGCCAACAACCGCCTCGGTGCAAACATGGTCAGATCCGTCGCCATACCAGTATACCTCTTATACTGCTCACCATACTGCGGCCACGTGCGATTGCCCCAGCCATAAGGTGCGCCCACCGTCGGATCATTCGGATATAATTCCAGCATTTTATCCGCCTCCGTCGAGTTCAGATTCCAGCGCTTTGAGTGCGTGAGTTGTTCAATCGCATCTTCATCTGTGTTTACGCCATTGACGCCGAATCCTTCGTCGGTATTGGTACCTAGGATGATGGGAATCTTGGCGAAGGCGCCGGTGGCAAGGGCTATTTGGCCATAGTTTGTGACGAATGTGCCATCAATGGTGTGGAACCATTCTAGACCTTGGTAGCCGTATGGTGCAATGGCTTCGTAGGGAACTTCCCGGAGACATTGCAGTGTATCTTCTGCATCTGCACAGCCGACTGAGGCAGTGAGATTGTCGTACATTGGTTGATACCAATTTGTCCCATTCAGTGGCGGACCTACAGAGCCACCACTTTCCAAAATGGCTGCGCGGAAAAGCCCATGATTTTCGCCGCCGTAGGCGTTGATGTGATCGCCAACCGAATATGCACCTGCGCTTTCGCCCCAGATCGTTACCTTTGATGGATCGCCGCCGAAAGACGAGATGTGCTTGTTTACCCATTGCAAAGCCAAGCGTTGGTCGAGGAGACCGAGGTTCTGACCACCTGAGAATTCGACTTCAGCGCTGTTCAGAAAACCGAAGGCAGCCATGCGGTAGTTTATCGAGATGCCGATTATAGGTTTGTTAATGAAGGAAGATTGTTGGACGATGTAGCTCATATTGTACCTAAAGAACAGATTAATTCTTAAGGAAATGAACATCAGTGTGGTGTAGTGAACAATACCGAGGATCACTCGTAGCACCCTGTTGCCATCCACCACCATAGATCCAAAGTAACACAGGCAGGCCAGTCTGATTTGTTTTTGGCTTCACAATATTCAAGTGTAGGCAGTCTTCCCCCAGCTTTGTCCAGCCAGCAGCAACAAGTTTGTCAGTATCTGAGCCATAGCCAGTGCAGTCAATTCCATATTGGGTGACGCTGTAGTGAGTTTCTGGTGAACTTTCCGCAAGTGTTGCGGAAGAGAAACGCACTGGTTTTGAAGCGTATTTAATGCCGAGGTAGAGATCTTGGTTGAATTCTGGAAGGTGGCGACCATGGAATATGCCGGCTTTCGAGTGCGTTATGGGGGATGCGGACACAATGATGGAGGTACAGAACCAGCCTGAGAGGAAGTATATCTTGTTAAGGAGCATCGTAGCGACCTAGCGAGATTCACCGTACTCTTAGGACGGACCCAATGCTTATGAAGTCTTCTACTTCATCATGGAAACAATCATGTCAACGTAGTCGTTGCTCTAGTTCTGGTTAATAGTCCACCAATGAGAACGAGCTCTTCTTGACTGCGGCATAAGAACAAGCCCTTCTTGACTGTGGCTTTCACTGCGCAGAGGACAGGACTGCGTGATCATGCTATATTCGGAGGAGGCTAGAAAGTGAAACTTTTTCATCCAACCAACAGTGGAGAGCAATGTTTCTTTTGCGTCAAATATGGCAGAAAACGTCGATATCGACATCCAAACGCAAAAGTCTATTTAGCCGGCCGGGAACGTCGAATCTACTTCATATCCTGAGTCTGTGTGGCGTTACTAGCTTCGATCCGTATGGGCACTACCCCGCGATTTGCTACGAACGCGGAGACATGAGTGATATGCTAAAGGTTGCGGACTCCCTTGTAACATTCATTGATGTGGGCTCCGAGCTGCCCATATAGAGGAGGTCATGTGTCTTTGCAGTTTGTACTATACCTTTTTCTTTAGATCTGGGACACCTTCAAAAGCCACTTCTAGACATCCGCACATCCCATTGGAGGCTCATTCCCGCTTAATACCTTTCTTGAGAGCTTACCTGGCGATCATCAGGCAGCACTCATCACATGCCATCACGTGCCCATTTCTGCCTGTTGCTGAGCCCGGCATATATAAACCGCTCTCGCTTCCACCGTTGCTCTTCTTTTCCTTCCTATCGTCTCTTTGCCAATATGGCTTTGATCGGATGTAGTATCTGTTCTTGTTCAGGGTAACACCTGGGCAGGTGGACTACGAGTGCCACTGTCAACGTTACTATTATTTTTGAACCGCGACCTGCTGTGCCCGAAGACTGAGTTGGAAAGCCGGCGGTCATGTGTCTCTCATACTGCACTACCGTGGGATGACGCGAACCCTTCTCCTCTTAAATTTTTCGTTGACACTGCTGGCAATGCTGGCGCGTTGAAGAAGAAGTCTGAGATGATGGGTAGGGTGTTGTGATCTAGATCGAAGCTTTCAGCCACAGCGAGGAGGAACTGTCATTAATTATAGACTGTATACTACATCGTAAGTGACTGTTGATGTCGTCAGTGGCGTTATGAAAAACAAAGATCGCATCTTTTTTATTTGAGCAAAAATGACGAGGAGTTCCTCGCAGGCAGCTCTATTCGCACAAAAGTTAAAGCTACACGAAGTAGAAGAACAAGAGATGCGACTCTGATTTGTGATATTCGATGAGTCTTGTGAATGTCAGCGAGCAACCGGCTAAGCCCGACGGAATGGAGCTGCATTAGTGTACAAGGAGTTCCCTCACCATGACCAAGCCTCACGGCGATGTCCAATCACGACACTCATTTCTCAAGATCGCGCACTGCCATCTCCGCAGCCTTTTGTCATCGCTATCTTTACATTCTCCGTAACGATGGGCAGGTGGCCTAACAAATGCAATCATCGGTGGCTGCTATGAAACGCCTAGGATACGCCTGTTTCGTTTATGTGCGCGATATCGTCAGAATATAATTATGAAATGCTGGTCGGGAACCATAAAGACAAGATACAGCCTTCTCGTAGCAGACTTGGGTTCATCTCCAACACTTCAACCTGAATGTTGCATTTTCCGGTACATCAATAGCATGCGTTTCTTCATATTTCTCTTAGTTTGCGTCCATGGTTTCTCTAGCATAGTGGCAGAAGGCCTGGGGCGACCACGCAGTGCCGTGTCACGGCTTCACTATGCTCGAGCCACAAGTTCGTCCAGCGCAACCTCAAAGTAAGTGTTCTATTAGTTTCACGGCTACATAGATGAAGTTAACATGCCTAGCAAACCTACTCCGTCATCTACTCCAAAGCCAACTCTAACGTCTACAACAAAACCCACTGCGTCGTCAACTAAACTACCACCACCACAAAACCCCAGCCCTCCACATTCGACTCGGACGTTGCAGTCACCTACCCCTGGAGCCACCGAAGGGCCCAAAGGCCTTACTCGTCAAGCCAAGATCGGTCTTGGTGTTGGCGTACCACTGGCTATCGGTGCTATTGCGGGCGTCGTTGCAGCCTACATCATCGGCAAGCGACGAGGGCAGAGACGAAGAGTCGACGATCCGACGGAGGGAGCTAGCAAATACATCAGGGACCCGAGCAACGAACTGAACATCCCTTTACCCACTCCATCTGTTGCAGAACTTCCAACCGTCAAAAGCAACGAATGGTATGGTCCGCAGCGATGTGGTTCAACGTGGTGGAAGCCATTTGGGAGGACAGAAAGCACGAGGAAAGATGGGTACAGAGCGCCCCCGAACGCGCCCCAGTCGCCACAAGAGCTGCCTGCGTAAAAGGAAAATTGTTTTTCTCATGTCTTTGTTTGCATATATTGAGCCTAAGCTTAGGGTCGCGCTGTGCCTACTTGCGATCTGTTACCATAGATACCCCTTTTCCTCATGTTCATGAATATTTAACCTTTTTCGCCCCAACGCTCCTCTGTCTAACAATGTAAATATCACGATTTGTCAATGCATTTTCAGCTAGTTATTTCCTCGGCTGACTAACGAGCGTTCCAACATTCAGCAATATCATGTCCATCTCACTGATGTACATAATCCCGACCTTAGGCGCCCACGCTAGCTACCTATTTATGGGTCAAATCATCACCACTAGTGCTGCGCTGCTCGGGATCAGCCACCCAGACGGCGTTACAGATCGTGGGAGATGGCCGCCTAAGCACTATCTTGACCATTCAAATGGTGGTTCTTCATGCCAAGAGCAACGAAGCTCATCTCAGGCCGCCTACCAGGGCACCAGGGCTGCAGAAGCATTTCGGAATGTCAAACCGCCGCCGCGGCCATCCTGTGGACCGTCTCTAGTGAGTCTTATGTATAACCTCTGTACATAGGCCGCCCGGCCGACCGAGATACTGCCTCCCACCTCGTTCATTCAAGCGATAGTACGTACCTGATATTTTACTTTCCGGCATCTTGCGCAACGACTGCTGTTACCAGCAACCATGTCGCTCTTTGATCAGAACCAGTGGTACCAAATTACGGTTCCAAAATTCGAGAATTTGTCCATGGTTGGTCTCGAAGGGGATCCCAAAAAGACAGCTGCTGCAGTCTTCTTCGCAGATACCAATACAACGAGGCCAACACAGCAATGGCAATTATGGCACACCAACGACAACACCTACATTCTTCGATCCAAAGCAGCGGGCCCGATACGGTACCTCGCAGTTCGCATGAACACATCCATTGGCGAGATCACGCCGATCACGCAAAAGGTCGAGGCAGTAGGATTAGAGGCGTTTTGGCATCTGACTTCCTTCAACAATGGTGGCTTTGGGTTGAGCAACTCAGCGAACGGAACGAGATGGGCGATGTTTGTCAAGGACCAGAAAACGGTAGCGATGACGAATAATATAAAAGGAGGCCAAAATGACCAGAGTTTCAAGTTCAAAAAAATTGAGGAAATAAATGATCCGGCGTATTCTACACTGCAGGTAAGTTGTCACCACTACGTTACTCTCTTGTTGTTGGGACTGAACAGCAGGTAGACACCAGCAGCGACACCAAAGCCTACCGGAGGCTCCTCGTCTAAACCCTCCAATAACTCGAGAAAGGATTCCAAAGGTCTCTCAGAGGGCGCCAAAGCAGCAATTGGCGCATCAATAGGTGGCATCATCCTTATCGCTCTTGTTGTCGCCATTCTCTTCTTCGTACGACGTCGCCGCCTCCAGAAGCATTCCTCGACGCAACCTCCGCTTGTTGGCGATACTTCAACATCAGAGTATTCTTCGGGCGATGGTAGTATTGCCAAGTATGGACACAATGCGCATGTGGCGTACCCGCAAGAATTGGATCAACAAACAACCGGTGTGAATGAATTGGATCAACAGTCAGCTGCGTTGAATGAACTAGACGGGAGGGCGCCAGTACCACCGGTCGAACTTCCTGGGAACCATGTACCTTTGAAATAGATACTTTAAAAAGCGATCTGACTACGCGTATAATAAAACAAGAGGTGGAATGAGCGCATTCCTTATTCTCGAAATATTGGCCATGGCGGAGAACGAAGGAAAGATGTCACCATCCTGACCGCAGACACCGACGAAATCGGCATTCCATGTGAGAATCTTGCCAGCATCTGTTTAAGGGACCAGGCTTCCACGCCGGAAATTATACTACGGCCAGATGTCACTCGCAGAATGCCGTCACCATCACCACCGGCAGAATTTCCAAAGGAGCCAGATATGACACACTTACACCTAAGAGGCATGACATGCTATGAAAGAAATCATGTTGCGAGTCCCACCTACTCGTAAGTGGTGGGATACAGCGCCTCCACTTGCAGCAATCCCTACACGCAGTTCCACTTTGTCGGCCTCCGAAACACTCATCAAAATGCGATGGCCAAAAACACGTCCTTGGGGAAGCCACTGACCTCGTTGTGTTGAGCAAAAAGAAAGAAGGCTTTGCTTTGAAGGCGAGATGCATCTGGGTATCTCGCAAACATGCTACCAAGACTATTAAATAACTAGGAAAAGCCCTTGAAAATCAAGCTAAAGATAGTTTCTCGCAAGAGGCTCCCCGGAACGAAATCATGACCATTGGGTCATGAAATGTGGGGAGTATGTTTGTTAGATGAGATTAGATCCACCAACCTCTTGTACAAAGCTCACCCCACGATTTCTGAATGATACCCTGTTAAATAATCATGCCTTCCGCAAGCTATCAAAGTTAAGAAATTAGATGTACACTCTCGGTCCAACCGTTTGTTAATCAATCGTCCCTCTGATCCTCGTACCAATCATCATAGGGCTTCTACCGATCTACATGACAGTAAAATTCCTTCATCTTTATGTTGATAACACTGTGAATTCTCGTGATCGAAATAGCAGATTCCGGGTTTTAGGAGTTCATTTACCAAATGTTTAAGTCGTACACAGTGGCCAAATGATGAGTCAATTGATGAGTCGATTCATCATCACGCGTACTACTTCGTCATTGATTTGAAGCATAGACCTGCAAATACCTACACTATTTCGAACAATTCCTTAAAAAAATCTCCAAACTGTTACTTACATCTGCTGCAAAGTCATGACGAAGAACATTAGAATCTCTTGCCTATTCCCGGCAGGAGGCTCTAGAGTTGATAGCCTAGAAGAAGAGTTTTGGGCCATATATCCGGAAGAAGAGGGTAACGATATATACAAGAACATAGTGGAGAATGATGCCAACGTCGATACACGAGTGAAAGAAATACTCGCGGCTTTCTCCTCGATATCAGAGTCGACCATTCTAGTAAACTATGCTACTCCTACATTGTCGGCTTGCCGGGAGGGATTCTTCGGAAAATCTGGCGAGCGGCTGATTATGATACCGGAGACTCATGGAAGTCAAGAGCGGTGTGAAGGTGGTAGATCCAAGGAGGGCAAGGACACCATATACAAAAATGGCGTTGGGGCCGAAACTGTTGATAATCCCATAGGCAACGCTGGAAGTACTCATTCATCGCCAAGAATGTTGCATGCGATCGTTCCGGACTTGGAAAATACCAAAGCTACCACCGAGGCCGGTTTATGTGCTGAACTGCCAATGACAGAAGCCAACCTACACAAGAGTGAGAGTTTCTGTAGCGCGAGGAGTAGCTTCACAGCCAATCATGGACCATCTATCGAGGATATAACGTCCTGCTCGGGCTTCGAGACAGACCTTCTGCCCCACAATTCCGAAGGCAGATATGTGTCTAATCTAAATTGTGGACATCAGTCTATCTGGCGGGATGACGAAACGAACAGCCCCCCGAACTCTGCGGGAGAGGATATGACGGATTTGTACAAAAGTGTACTCAGTTCCCAGAAAGAGGCACAAGAGCAATTGATCTCACTTACACATGAACTCGGAGAGGTTTGCGAAAGAGTGAAGGGCCTATTTTTCGCAATGGAAAGCAGAGATTATGGAAAATCCAGACGCGAGGGTGCAAGCATTCGGCCAGACGCGGAACACCATCTCACAGAACAACATTTGACAGATCAGCATTTGGCGGAACAACATCTGATAAAACAACATCCGACCTCGCCACAGGGAAACGCTGTTGGGAACATTGTTGAGCCATCAGCTCATGAAGTTATTGGAGATCCAGTACAAACCCGAAACCAAAATGGACTCGTAATGCCCGGAACTCCTGTACAGCTCTATAGAAGAATTGTTCAAATACCCCAACCATCGGGAGAAACAGAGCCGCAATCCACAACTAATCCACACCTACGAGGCTACGGAAATTCAAGGCGCATCCAGAATCCAAAACGTATAAAACGCTACAGGGACCATCTTGAAAACAGATATGATGACAAAAATGTAGGTGATGTGGCATGGAATTGCAAAAGTAAGTATAGTGTTCCAACCCAAGATTACATTATTAAGGATACACAGAGCTTGCAAAGCTTATATACGTGGAAAGATCGATCCAAATAGAAAATAGAAGTACCGGAGATGGAAAATGGGTTGCTTTGGTATATGTTAGTTCATTTCCATGTGTGCGAGCTAGGTCGCGCAAGGAGACCAGCGAGCTTCGGGCAATCAAAAGTCTGGAGAGATTATTACAGAAGTGGGTGCAGTGATGCAAAGGAATATTTTGTTCCAGTTTTTCTTCTACAGTGTTTATATATTTGGGCCACAATATTACGAAATTGTAGGGGGAGTAGCACAACCTATTTATTAGATTACAATAATGATATATGAGATCGACTTTGAAAGTAACAAAGTATAACAATATTTCGATAGATGATATACAATTGATGGATGTATAATTGATCTGGTCCATACGCAGAGACCGAGGTTAGTACCATGGTCCAAAAGTAGCTCAATAACAGCGAGGTTGTCGCGCAGATCAGAATTGCCTGCTATATAGCTCATATTCAGACATGCATAGAGGGACCGCCTTCTTTGTAACCCATATAAGGTTCGTGGTCAAACTAATTCACATCTTCACTAGCTTCAATAGTCGTCTTTATGGTGACTAGCTCTTCCAATACGCTATGAGGAAGAAGTGGCTCTACTATCAAGGGTGAGTTAAGTACAGATGCATAAATTTGAGCATATTCGCTAGTTGTTGACTAGAATTATGTTACTTGAGAAGATGTTGATGCTGCTGAGGAGCTCGTGGGTATCGCCAATGTCTATACGTACTGGCTGAGGCTTATTCAAAATTTTGAATGAGGATAACTAAACGACTTCTTTCCTAGTTTCTGTGAAGAGATGAACTTCAAGACTTGGTGTGAAGGTTCAGGGCTCGATATAGTACGTGAAGGCCGTTGAGGCGAGGTGAAGAAGCGGAAATTCGAAAGTTAGTGATCAAAGCTTCACCGGGCCGCAGAGCATTGATACCTAAATATTCAGAGAGCTGTGATCATTTGATTCGTAAAGGCCATAGTTCATGGTGTATAGGGTGCTGATGGACTTTTCTACCTTCATGGTATGGAGCGTGGTTTCATAGTTCAAGCACAGCTCAATCGCAACGAACCTACCCCCAAGAACAAGACACGGGCGTTCCACCATATGTATCTAGCTTTGATCAACAGAAACCGCTGAAGTTTCTGAACTTTTCACCCGAATGTGGAGAAAGCACCAAATTTAACGGGAATGACGCGTCCGCGCTGGACACATGCCTGATATGCATGAGCCTCTGAAGACAACAAACTGATATCTGCAGTTGTCTGGATCTCCTACTTTGTTCCTCGATGTTATATCTATGAAAATGATAAAGAGATGAAGAAATACTTTAAATTCAACTGTCACGTATATGTACCTTAAGATCCTTGGATCTTGTAGGGTACGACCCTTTTGCTGTCACATCAATTAATATCTTGCTTTTTGTGTTTCTAATACTACAGTTGTTACTATTACTATATCAGCTTTGCTTATTGATGCTTGATCGCAAAGCCTGTCCTTATTTCAGCCTTATCCTACTTTGCCTCCTTCTCTTGTTTCATATACCATATTCTCATAAAAGTTCTCAAGCTTCTTCATGTAGTATGAGATTATAACTATTCGCTAATAGCAGGACTTTGCCTCGTAAATATTGAAGTTAATATTTTTATTACTCATGTAATGCAAGATCTATCGCTAATAGATAGATAAACGTCACCCCGTACTAAATAACGAGTATCACGACTATTAAAGCACATTCAACATCACTTCACCTTGGTGGCGAAAGAAACACCAAAAAGGGCTGAGACACATGCAGTATGGATATTCTCCACCGAGCTGAAACCACTAGCCACAAGATCCTTGGACGTTTGCCACCGTCGCTGCTAAAAGTCGATGATAAGATATATACAGATGAAAAGTTCAAGTCAGGGCAAGACAAAGCAAGAAAATATGTCCCATACCCACCCCTCTACTTCCGCATCTCAGCCGCCTCCATTCCAAACCTCGTCTTCGTCCTCAGCACATGCCCCCACTTATAAAAACCCACAAGACAAGGCACAAACACGAGCGCCAGAAATCCAGGCACACTAGATGCCCAATGAATGCCCAGCTTCTCGTACATGGCGCCTGTGAAAAGCCTAATCAAGGAAGCATTAGCCTAGGCAAAAACAATGAGTGATAGATGATGAAAACTTACGGAAACGCGGCCCCTGCTACGGAACGAAGCACGGTACTTGCTGCAAGTGCAGAAGCAGCATATCCCATGTAAGCATCCACGATGTAATTCGTAAGCGACATGTAGAGAAGAACCATGCCGAAGCCGAAGAGAGTCCCTGCTGCAACGCAGACGAACCAGTGAATACTCGGATCATTCGTCCATGCGAACCAAAACAAGCCGATGGGTAGGGCCGCAGCGCCGAGCATGGCAGGGGGTAATCGAGCTTCGGGCGGCGCACTACCATTGCACTTTGTGACGACGCGGGCGTAGCGGGCTTGGTCTATCAGGGCAACGTAGAAGAGGGAAAGGATGATCCCGATGACGATGGCGAGGAAGGGGAGGCTGGCTACGCCTTGGGGCCAGCCGCGGACTTGTTGGAAGACGATTGGGTAGGCAGCGAAGAGGAGGAAGAGAGTTCCGTGGACGACGGAGAGGAAGAGGGAGAGCAGTGTTACGATGGGTTCGTAGATGAGCATGATCCAGGGTCTGAGGGCGCCGACGCGGAGTTGTTGGCTGATGGGTTTGGGAGTGGCGCCGGCGACGACGTGGAGTTTACCCATGTCGGTTGTGAGTTTGGCGGCGCGGCGTTGCAGGAGGACTGGCGCGTAGGTCTCAGGAAAGGTGAAGCTGAGGACTAGCCAGGTTGGGAGTGATGCTGCAGTCACCAGGATCGCGATGCTGCGCCAGCCATAAGCGGCGTCGAGGAAGCCACAGATTATGGGGCCTATGTTCTGGCCCATGAGGCCGGCGAGGGTGAAGATGCTGAGTACGAGACCGCGTTCTTGAGCTTCGAACATGTCGGCTACAACGGCTGGAGCGACGGCTTGGGTGAACGAGCCGGCGAGGCCGCCAAAGAAACGTAGCGTTATGATGGTAGTCATGGATTTGGCGAGACCAGTGGCGCCGGAGAGGAGGACGAAGGCGCCGAAGGTGCCGATGTAGAGTTCGCGGCGGCCGTAGACTTCACTGAGGGGGGAGAGGATGAGAGCGCCAACTGCGAAGCCAAGGACGAAAGTGGAAGTTGTCATCAGAGCGACGGTTTGGCCGACGTTGAATTCAGTCTTCATGTCGCGGGTTCCTTATCTTCAAGTTAGTTTTGGTTCTCTCCATCGACCTGATACGACATACCTTGCGAGAACCCCGACGAAGCAATCGAAACCATGAACACAGCAAAAGCCAATATCATGGCATTCATCCACTTCTTTCCCTTGGTGAAATTCAGTGGATTTTCCTGATCTCCATCTTCCCACTCGACGAGATAAGCACCATCCTTCATGCCCTCCTTTTCCTCGTCAGATTCCAGATCACCCTCGAATCCTCCCGAGCTCCTGCTAACCCAACTAGGTCTCCTCTCGACATCGAACTCGCCATTCCACACCCTTTCCTTATCGTCCTCGCGAGTACTAGCTACCGGTACGAGCCACGTTTGTCGGCGTCCAGCCCAGTGCTGGTGTTCATTTTGAGGGGGAGGCATGCCAGGTAGGAGAGTGTTGTCGACCATAAAACTCATGCGCGAGGCACGGGCTTCGGTGTCGAAGGCGCCCGTCCAACGTTTGTCGACTCTTCGAAAGGAACCGTAACGTTGAGGCCATGGTGCGGAGAGTTCGATGTCGTTGCTTGAGACATCAGTGGTAGGCCAGATGGTCTGACGGTTGAGACGAGGTTCGTGGCGTGGGTTAATGCGGCCGGACTTTTGAAATGTCGCGTTCGCCATTGCGGATACGTGTCGGTGTGGTAGTGATGGCGGAAAATTCGAAGGTCTATCCCGGTGCGAATCAAAGGGTATATACAAAGGAGTTTTTTGAACGATTTGGCGAAGGAATGATTGACAAGGAGAGAATAGTATGTGAAACGGCAACCCGCACAAAACATATACATCAAAGAAGTCAAAAGTATGGAGAGCGTTCAAACCGAGTCGAGGTTGAACTGAGAATCGAATTCATTGAGTGGGACAAGTCCAATTCATGAAGAGGATGAGGACGAAGAAGGATCGAGGAAGAAGAAATGATTCAAAGACTAAATCCAGTCAGATTGATGATGACCATCACGAGGATAAACAAGGGACAATTACTCACCAGCTGAATCTCTTGTTCACATCAATTATTCGATCAATCGATCAATCAAACCCTCACAGAAGAAACGGAGAGCAAACAACAGACACAACGAAAAGAAAACACAAGTCCAGATACCAAAGGGGACCCATCTATCTCGATATAATAAGCCAAGTCCGCTTTGTATTCAAGGACGTCGTGGGTTGGGCTTCCGTTAATGCGGGTGTGACAATGGGTGATAGCAAGCCCCGGTCCGCCCAGGTGGTCCGAGTGGGGGGCGCGCTTGAAGCTTGACATGTAAGTAGTGGAGCTGTGATGAGGTACAATACGATATTGTAGGGCAGAGTGGAGCCTTCTGGAATGAAACTGAGGGCCGGTGATACTGGCTTGTATAATATAGGTTAATTGAGCTGAAGGATTCGGATGTTCTTTTTAGTTGAGTGTAATGTCTTCGCACGCACTTCCTTTGTGTATTAGTGAAAGGGATACAATAATAGGCTTTGAAGAAGCGTTAGCACAATCAACGTCCAAACTTGTTCCTCATTGTCGAACATTTAGCAAAACTCGCCGTGTGGCTGAAGAAACGTCTCCTGTCAATGGCATGTCACCCCAAAGACGAAACCACAATCACCGTCATTATCAAGCCTGTTTCCCAAGCCATTACGCCCGTCGCCTCAGTCTTGGCGCAACGTGCATGGTGTACATCTACCCGGCATTGCGTAACCAAGTAACAACCACAGGGTGCATAACAAAGGCTCCAATGCCACAAGCCAGCGCGGCATTACTGTACAAACGCACAGCGGCCGGAAACGAAGAAGCGTGACATCCATAAACACGAGGCGTTGGTGCCGAGATAAGTGGCCGGTGTTGTTTAATGTATGAAACCGTCGTCGCGCTCGTGCACGTTTGGCTTTCAGGCACTATGTCTGTGCAGGTCAGGTGAGACCGGGGGATACGGAAAACTGCGACAACAAATGGAAAGTTTATGCAGGATCGACGCTTGACCTGAGCTTTGTTTGATAAGGATGGGGCGTGTGACAGGTGGAGGGTGGTATTAATGAAGGTGCAATGCGTCATGGGGTGGCAAGTTAACATCTGGATATGGCCAGTCTTGATCGGCTGTGTCGAAGATTCGACAACTCAGAGTGTTAAAGTGGAGGTTAACTCCGTACAAATGATGAGATAGAATGTTGCTGCTTATGTCATGCTAAGCACGCTGTGCGTACTATAGTAGACCTAATCCGAGCCTTTTATCCTTTCTTATCCACTTATTTATCCACTCGTTCATGCATCAATATACTCATATCGTTATCCACTTATTATTCACTCATCTGTCTTATTCTTTTTTCGCTCGTTTATCAACTTCTTCCTTCGCTATTCATATATACGTCTATTCAAAGCGCAACGAAATGTCATTCTCACTCACCTGCCGCACATCACCAACCGTCACTCCACTCCCAACCCCCAATCCCCATTAACCTTCAGCATCATCCCACGCCCTGCCTCTCTCTCCACACAATCCACAGCTATCCACTGGTCCACCCACCCGCGGAGCCTCAGTCTCAGCTTCAGCCTCAGCCTCAGCCTTATCCTGGCCACCTGGCCTAGTAAAAACTCCCGCGAAACTACCAAGCGTAAACCTAAAACTGACTCAAATCTCTTCTACAGTAGGTATAGCATGGAATCCCCGATCGAAGTTTAACGTCATATACCCTGTGTCCGTAGCTCAGATAGTAGTCTGCTTAACTATACATTTTATATACTTTATATGTATGTATTCAGAAGTACTCATGTACTTATCTACCTACTCCGTATATAGTACAGCGTTCAACAACCATATTATAAGATCAACATCCTACGCTACAATCATCAATCGTCATCGTATTTATTACGTTGTCACGTGGTTGTATCGCGTTGTGAGAGTTTGATTAAGATACCCCTGGACCGGCCCGATAGACGAGACAATGGTTAGCGGCGTGGCGGCTTGTGGTGGGGGGAAGTCTAGACCCAGGTTAAGCTACAAGGTGCCACTCTAGATTAACACAATGCTAGAGGGTATAGGTAATATAGAGTATAAAAGAAGTAAGTACGTCGACTCTATTTCCCAAAATTACGATATACTTATTGAAGGCTCCATCCAACACAAATAAGCATAGCCTACAGATACAGTAGAAAACGTCAGTTGACTAGGTATTCGGAGCACAGCTGTCTATGTCAAACGGTACTGTAAAAAAAAATGGAGTCAAGATCAGAATCTGAATATCCAGAGTCGTAGACGTTGAGGTTGTATCCACGATGTTGGATGGAAAAGTAACCAGAATAGAACACAGTGGTGGGACAGAGACGACTGCCTTGTTTATTTCGATTATCACCTTCGTTTTCGTCAAGACTCGAGCGCCTCGGTGTACATGGTGAAGTGTTGGGATAGCGATCTTAATGGTAATGTTAACAAACCTAAAGATAATTTGGACAAGTATTCAGTATATACTAAAGGATTTGTAGGTAATGTTGCATCGCTCGATGATCCAGGCGTAGAGGAAAATCCTAGAAGCTGCTGATTTGAGCTAGGCGATTTCAACATCGTTACCGCTCAAGAAACTAATAGACAGCATTCAAAGCGAAGAGATAGCCATTGTTGTCACTGCTAGGAAGTATATCATGGAGGGTGAGTTGTGATATACTCAAGTAAGTGACAATAGATATGGCACTGACAACAGAAAGTGCAGTCAAATCTCTGAAGTTGAAAGGGGACTCAGGCATAGCAAGAGAACCCACGTTCGCGTCGTCGGAGCAACACAACAAACAACGCTCTGGCTTCAATCCCGACATCGGCCTGATACCATTTTCTACCATCTGATTTCTCCTTTTCCGTTCGCTGCAGTAGAGCCTTTATATTGGTCTGGATAAGATTTCGTTGGCAGACTTGACCACCCGCTGACCCGCAAGATGGCTCGTTTGCTCGATGAGAGTAGGCCGCCCAGCACGCACGTGTAGGTTTAAAGCTCTCGCCCTCCTGACTACCCAAAAATATACTCAAGACTCTGATTGCATTCTCTGATTGCATTCTCTGATTGCGCTCTTTGATTGCACTCCTAATATATTTAGCTCCCTCCGTGCGAGCACAACTATACTTTCTTCACACCACACTTCCACCAACACCAACCCCTAACGTCAATGCCGCACCAGACTTCGGCGGTCAGCTTCAGCCCCACACCAGACGACATGGCAATGCCTCAAGTCCTCATCAAAGATGCCGAACGTAAGCCCGGGCTGATCACTATAGCCCTCGAGATTCAGCGTCTGAACAAGTCTACTCATCGTGGCTGCGCAGTTTGTAGAAGCATTTCGAACTTCCATCGTCATATCGACATCGCACTTGGAGAACTCAATAGCCCAGAGCCGTGCGATCTCTTCCGTTTGCACTGGGAGGGCCGAAAGTTCGATAAGTGCGCAGACTCACTCCCTTTCGCCAGCTTCTCCACCTTCGCCGAACTTCACGATTGGGTAAACGCCCTGATCCTCAAGCACCCTATTCGAATGACTACCAGCGAAGCCTACTTCTCCTCCACTTGCCGAGGACCGGTTGAAGCCTCCTCATACACGAAATGCTTTGGGTCTTGTCTCTCGTTCTTGGAGATGTGGAAGAAGGACATCGTCTTCCCCTCGAACCTCCAGCAAGATTTCCCACAACTCTGGATCTTCACCTCCACCTTCAAGGAAATCCCCCTCGAAGAAGCTGTCCAGAAAGTAGGAGACAGATGTCCGATTTCCGACAACCTTTTCGAGCTACCCTCCATCTCTCACTTTTTTGTGCCCGGCAGTCCTTCATTAGTCCCTAACAACCGCCCACAACAACTCGTCTGCGGCCATATCTTCGGATTCACTTCTCTTCAGAACTGGCACGAGTTTGCACCACTCACTAGCAGTGTCCCGGGTGGACATCCAGACACATATTACCTCACCTGTCCTCACTGCCGCGCCTGTGCAGTATGCGGCAAGAACAACTGCCCGGTACACAGAGTCCGTTGCGAACTGGCAATTCCAGATAAGCTGATCTACTTTATCCGCGCCTTGGACGACAACCATCCGGATCAGGAGCTGCGGGACAGGAGAAACCATCATCCCCTGCACGAATGGAACCCAATTGATTTCCACAACGCGAAAGAAGCGACAAGGGATTTGCGAGTTAGAGTTAAAGTCCTTGGCTACACCATGATCAGTGTTGCTGGAAACCAACAAGCCTTGCTGACGGCGAGCCAGGAGATGAATGGGCTGCGAGCGGAGCTGGAGGTGATTTTGAGGAAGTATCATCCCGAGGGTTGAATGCATTCCTTGACAGGACCTGAATGTATAATTTCACGAGGTAAGCTGTGAGCTCTGGATTGGTTACAATCAGCTCTGGGTATCTTGATTGAATAGAAGTAATATAATATTGAAATCGAACATCCTAGCATTTCCCCCTACACATCTACCAAATGTAGATTCCCTCGAGAAACAACTAACCGCTAAACATAGAGCCCCATCAGCACCCTATTCTACCACCCTATTCCACCACCCCTCTCACCTCCCTCCTCCCCCCAAACCACAAACCCCAACACCCCTAATCCCACAAAAAGTACTAAAAATAATACCACGCAAATCACCATTCGCGCAACCTCCCACGCCCAATCGTCATCGTTAGCACTGCCATCACCATGACCATCCCCGCCAGCCTCTCCATCCCTGTTCATCGGCTCGTCATGCTCGAATGCAGACCAGAAGTCGTCGAGAGCTTGGACCTCGCTTTCGCTCTCTCTTTCGCCTTGTGGTGTGGTTGCGATTGTGGTTGTGGTTGCGCTTGGAAGGGTGGTGGCGGGGGTTGCGGGCGTGGTGGACGTCGTGGGCGTGGGCGTGGGCGTGGGGAAGGTGTTGTAGGAGTGAAGCGTCATTTTTATGTACGGTGGAGGTAGTAATGTACAAGTAAGCCAAAAGGTAAGTCCTGCTGGATAGGAAAGGATTTTGTGTATTCGTATGAATTTGTGTTCGTATGTGGAGGAAATTCGCCGATGAACGCCGTAGACGAATAGTGTCCAGAGAAGGGAGGTATCTATACTCAGTAAGGACTGGGGTTGATTGGCTAGATCGAAATTCATTGAGGTGTGATCTTGTGGGTCTGTGTTGAGAGTCATAGGGTTAGGTGTTACATTAAGCTTTTTTTCATTGGAAGATTTATCGTCGTGTGAAATCTGATTTTGTGGATTGAAGGGGATTGGGAACTGGAATGTGGGATCTGTGGGGGCACGTGGTTGTGCTACTCTGTTTTGCCAGCTGTTTGAGAGCAATTTGTCATGTTCAATAATTTTTTACCCTAGTGGTGGGTGTGAGGTGGTGTGGTTAGGGCTAGAATTTCCTGTTTGGCTGGATAAATTGGTGTTGTATGACGACATGAGAGATCGATTTCATAAGCCTCGGAGGTTACATAGATGATGTGGGTGGTGAGTTTAGATCAAGTGGCTCTACGAAGTGCTGGGACGTTCCGTAGTATAAGGGTAACTTTACAAAGTATTTAGGTGACTTGAATAGATGCGTGTTAGCATTTCTTACTTAAATCCTACATAATACAATAGACACCTCTATATAATTAATAGGTATTGTAAAAGTCAAGTACTAATTATACATATAGAACTATCTCTCACAGCTAGAGCAAACCCATCAATGTAAAAAGTCCACAAAACTATCCCCCACCATCTACCGAGTAACCCTGTAGAAAGACCCATTCAAACATACGAAAACAATTTATTCATAAAGTCTTCAAAGCCACCCCCTTCAAGCGCCCACACCACCCCCTCCCACTCTCTCAAATCCCTTTCCCACTCGCTCACCACCACTACAATATCCTTCCTCACCCAGCCCTCCCTCAAAACTCACTCGTGTACCCCAACTACCGCCTATAAGGTACGCTCTTACCTTCCAGAATCAGCATTTGCTTCACCAGTAGTGTGTCCATCGTTGCATTTACCTACTCAGATTCTCACATCTTAGTAAACAACCACGTAATGACATGGACATAGCGTCGAGAACGCTCTTTGCGGACATTGCAACAGCGCTTCAAGTCCTCGACGCAAATAAACTACTTGGCGATTGTGTTTTTGAGCTGAATGGGGTCGGTGTCGAGGTCGCTGTGGTGTTGGGTTGTTAGGTCGGCACTATATGGGGCATGGTGATTGATTACGTAGTTTATTCTTATCTTATGAGAAGAAATGTCTCCCAGTCATCAAGCCCATTCATGGCGAACGGTCAAATATAGCTGACGGTTCCAAAACCCCACTTCCTCGCAGTACGCACCTTGGAACCATTTAGACTAATAGAGTCGAATTTGGCACGTTCTTGTGGCGAGGTCTCATGGTGTGCCCTCTTAAGGGCAAAATTACAAACATACGTATGATCCTGTAGCCCGTGTTTCAAGCTCGGCTCGATAATGATAGTATAACATCCCGCTGGTGTGACAAGACAGACTTGTTCTCTTTGTGCGCTCATAAGGACTCATAGAAACTGCATTCATGTAAATGGCCCTAGTGATGATGATACTTATCACAATAGGCTGGTGAGCGAGGTTGACCGGGCTGCACCGGACGTACCTAAGACCAATCGATATATGAAAAAGAAAAGAACAAGGGCAATACTATGCTGATCCAGAACTAGTCAACGCATAGCGTTAAAACGAAGACATGAAATGGTCCTGATGATACTGGCAACCTCTGGTAGCTAATAGAAACGCCGTTTTATTTCGCAACCTAGGTGTACGAGTTGCTATGCCATGTATTTTCTCAACCACCGGTACGCATTAGGATCTAGCAATTTTCAGTCTGTGTGTCTCTCAAATCAGGCATCATGAAGCTCTACTAACCAATCTTCCCCTGGACACAATTACTATTCATCGTTCATCGTTCATCGTTCATCGTTGCTTGAACTCCATACTACTCTCATTACATTCATCGACCGCCCTTCTCAATTTCCTCTCACACTCCTAGTTCACCCCTCTCCATCCTCCGCTTACAGCCACTGACCCCCGTCATCGAGATGTAAATATGCGCAAAATACCCTAGCGGTTCCGCTTAGTGCGCGCCTTATGCTTCGCTATTATGCAGAGTGAATTGCGGATCGGGGAGACGTGTGTCCAGGTGTTAAGCACCACATAGTTGATACTGGCAAGTCTTTCCAAGTGGATACATACGGTTAAGAGCGATTGTAGCGGGCTGTGGAGTAAAAAGTACGCGTGCGTTGCCGTTCTGTAAGGCTTTGACTTTGTATCTCGAACTTTATCCTATAAATCACGAATCAATTCTGCATGATTGGGAGATTTGACCATCTCAGTCTTCAATCTTCCACAACAAATTGTTGAGACCCACTGCCTCTCACCCCCACAGTGTAATCTCGCGAATCGGTCTCAACGCCAAATACTCATTCTTCCCCCTCGCCCCCTCTGCATACAGCAACTTGACGCCCGCTCGCTTTTCGTTAGGCCAATTGGATGTGAGCTTCTCTGGATTGTCTTCTCTCCAATGCTGACTCGTCTTCAAAAAGCCCAATTCCTTTCCCACGCACTCAACAGCAAAACTAGTTTTACCCTCCCGTTCATCCCCCAATACCGTAGCAGGCAGTTTCACACCATCAGCCACCTCCTGCCACAGCTGTCCTTCAGCAATGGCCTCAATGCTCACGGCAATTGTCATCAACTCTGAGTCGTCCGGCAGGCGAATTACCCAGGATCCACAAATTATGGCTTCTATCTAGACGCTGCGGTAGGACAGGTCCAGGCTCGATTGCAACTGCATGTCGGCACGGATTTGGGCTTGCCAGAGGGGAAAATCGTTATCGACATGGTCAGTGTCTATGAAGGCAGAAATCTTTGCATCTTCAGGAACGGAATCAAGGTCGGGACGAGTTTTTCTAGGCCTGTAGTAACAGTCTGCCAGAGTAGGTCGTAATGACGCTTCAGAGTGCTCACAAAGTCGGATTAAGTTGTCGCATAGCCCCTAGGTTCCCCTATCCATCTACAGCCCATGTGGCTGCGGCCCCCGCGTATGCGGCACATTATCCAACGCTCCTGCGAACTTTAGGAACACCACATCTGCACTCGTAGCCCCTGTCCTGTACTTGGCACCCGTGCCAAACTCAAACAGCAAATCCATAGGAAATCCAATCTGAAAATCGCTCTCATTATCTATCTCGTCGACTTCCTCGTCGGAGAGGGAAAGGGAGAGCGCTTCGATGTTGCCCTTCAAATGCTCGACCTTGCGGCCCCCGACGATAGGGTATACATACGGGTATTTGGCGCGGATGTAGGCGAGCGCGATACAGGTTATAGCTGTAGAATGCGTAGTGGCTAGGGCTTCGACTGAACGTAGAGGACTTAGCATAATATGTACATGTTGAACTGCCGTGCTGCCGTTTGTTTTGGACTAGGATAGGAGAGATACTTACGTTTTTTAGAGAGTTTGATGTGCGTTTCGGATGGGAGACCGACGTTTCGCCCTTTTTCGTTAGTAGCGCGTTTGACTTCTGTGGTAACTGCGCAGGCGGATGGTTAGTTGTGTTGTTGATTAGGGTCGATATGGAGAATAATAGGTGATTTGCTCACAGTTTCCGCCTCCGAGGACGCCCCAGGGCGCGAGAGCCATGCCTTCGTCCCGGGCCATAGGTAGGATGTCGCGCTCGAAGTCGCGTTGGGCGGCGGACCATTGGCCTTGGTATACAGAAAAGGGGCGAAGACCGTGGTTGCAGGCATCTAATAGACTTAGTGTTAGCAGTCGTATAATAGATATAGTGACAAGATACTTACATTCATTCGCCTTACTCACAACCCAAGCCGGCGTATCGCTGATACCTAAATACAACACCTTCCCGCTCACCACCAACTGATTCAGACTCTGTATCAACTCAGGCACGCCCGTCGTGAAATCACACCAATGCACATACAGCAGATCAATGTAGTTAGTTTGCAGCTTCTTTAGGCTGGCGGCCACAGAGATTTGCATAGACTTGGTGCTGTTACCAGCATAATTGATCTTTTGACGGGGGGCATTACGTGGATTCGGATAGCAGATTGAGAATTTTGTAGAGAGAACAACCTCGTCGCGGTTTTTGCGCGCGGCCATCCATTCGCCGATCCAGGTCTCAGATTGTTCGGCTTGGTAGTTGTTTGACCTGCGAGGGCATTAGTAGGGTGTAGTGACTAATCTGTATAGTGTAGGATACACGCTGCAAGGTTAATATGTTGAGGTAACTGACTAGTTTCTCTCGTCTAAGATAGACTTGAAGGTTGGTGCCCAGAATAGAGGTCCTTAGCTGTGAAACTACCAAGAGACGCAAGACTTACGTATCAATAAAGTTTCCACCTTGCCCATAAAAGTAATCTAGTATCTCGAACGTCATATACCTATCGCATTTGCCCATATTCTCCTCCCACGCATCACTAAAATTCATAGTGCCTAGGCATAGCGGCGAGACACGGACACCAGCCGTAGGCGAGAGCACACGGTGGAAGTCGAGGAGAGACTTTGGTTTTGGGATTTCGCCGAAGGGAGATATGCGAGGTTCAGATATTGTAGTGCGAGTTTGAGTGTAAGGTTTAAAGAAACAGCACTAGAAGAATGAATTCTAGAAAAGAGTATCTAATGAGTAAATTGCTTTTAAATATTAAGACTTAAGTTCCCCTCTTTATCTCCTACGATGTTAAAAGCTCGCCTAAAATTTTCGAATGTCCGAATAGGTAATATATTCAAGCCGACTTAACTAACGGCATGTAGGGAGCGGGTGCGGCACAGTCTAATACGTGGAGGCAGGATTTTGAATACGGCATAGTCTTACCCATGTTGGGAGGTGCTTGATAACTATAATAGATCTATTACCTACTATCTACGATAGATCTACTAACTATAATAGATCTATCGCCTACTATAGAGTAACTATAATAATCTATCGTAGTTTTCAATAAATTTATATAGTTTTCTCCTTAATTTAGGGTACTAGCCCCTAGGGGAGAATCAAACCGTAGTGAGTTGAAATCAAATTCGCAGTCGCAATTGTCAGTGACCCTTATGTCAAGAACGTAGAGGTACATATCCGACGGCTTTCCGTCCGCTTCAAAGCGTTACCAACCTATACTGATCCCCGCAGCATGTTGTAGACCTCTCTGCGAGGTAGGTCTACACTAGACCTATGCAGGCCTAGTGCCTTGGCGCATGGCGCCTACTTGTAGCTACCCTCTCTCATGTTAGCTACACTCTTTAGCACTCCATACACACACGTTATATACGATCACCAGCATTGCGCTGTGCCTTCTTAGCTTGCCGTACGACCGTCTATTGCACAGCACGGCCGTTATATAAGTCCACCGTCACGTGTCCGAGCTTCTCGCACGTAATCATGTAATAATCCTCGAATTCCCACTTATCCGCATAAAGTACGCAAACAGTAAGATGCTAGAATGAAAGCCTTTCCGTAGATGTAGATATATATTGACGCGACGATGGTCAGTCGGTTTTTCTTCCCGTTGTTAGGATGTAAGCCTAGTCCTCTGTCATTGTAGGCGACACAGCTGCTGTAGTGAGGGATTAGGAGGACTGGTGGGAAGAGTTTATAGTAGCGAGATTGGGAAAGCGCGATATATCCCTGGAATCGGCCTCATGACGAAATGAGGGCTTCTTGAACGTGTTGCGAGGAAATAAGAGTTGAGGCCCAGGAGGGCTGCCAGGATGTCAGATGATATCGGGGACGGTGGATCATTTCCAAGAGATAGCCTTAAGTGATGAAACGATATCTACTCCACTACATACCATCAATCACATCCAAACACAATCCATATAAATCTACCAAGGGTGTCGCTTCCCATACTTCGCAATAAACATCCCCACCTCCGCATCCCTCTCCCCCTCTACAATCTCCAAAATCCCCTTTGCACTAGTCTCCGAGCTTTCCGCTCCATTATCCACCCTCCACTGTCTATTCTCCTCACCTGTAAGATTCGTCACAACAAAGCCCGGGCAATAAGCCCAAATTTTGAACCCAAACTCCCTCAATTCCTTGTACTGGCAAGCTGTCAGCATGTTGAGAGCTGACTTGGTCATGCGATAAGCTGTGTGTGGAACCCAGTAGCTTTCACACTCCGGATCGGAACGCTGGGCGATGCTTGCGAGCATAGAAGACACGTTGATGACTTTAGGGGCTTTAGACTTCTTCAGAAGCGGGGTGAGGCTCTGAGTCAGGATTGCGGGGCCGTGGACGTTTGTATCAAAGATGGTGCGGAGCTTGTCGCGAGTGAGGTGGGATGCTTCGACCTCGATGGCAGCATTGTTGATCAGTATGTCCAGGCGCCCGTAGTCTGATTCAATTCTGCGGACGGCTGCGTTGATGGTGTCGTCGCTTGTGACGTCGAGTTCGATGAGGGTGAGGGTGCCTTGGGGGTGGCGGGCTTGCAGTTCTTGCAGGCAGGTTTTGCCTTTGGTAAGGTTGCGGACACCCATGAGGACGTGGTTGGTTGGGGTGGCGGCAGCGAGGGCGTAGGAAGTGTCGTAACCGACACCGCTGCTGGCGCCGGTGATGAGGATGATTTGCTTATCGGTGGCCATGTTGCTTGTGAGAGGGAAGGATGTGTTGATTGAAAGGTTGCAAGGTTGACGGATTGATGGATTGATAGATTCTTCACGGGTGGCCACTGTATATGTATATGGTATATGTAGTTGCAATTTGCTCCCTGGATTTGCAACAGGTATTGCTACCATCTACATACCTTCTGTAAGAGTCATTGATTGAAACGGATTTACATGGCTATCGCCGTTTTTCCAAGACCACCATATGTTGGAGATGGCTAGGATTTGGAGTAAACCCATCAGAAAGAGTAGGTGTCTGATGTGCGAGACTGTACTGATCCGAGAATAAGTAGATTATATTAGTCCGGCTTCAACTCCTCGGGCGGAATTTAGTCTATTTTGTTTGCCTATCTCCGAAGTCACCAGCAATCCACCTTGCACATTTGAGACATCCATCTAATAGGCGACGCTGTACGGAGTATGTGTGGAGTAGACGGGCATTGCGGAGATATACCGGTTTTTAAATCCGGCCGTCATTGGCAGAATATCATCATGCAATTGTAAGCGCAGCGGTCTTGACGTTCATGATCGAGCAGCGACATAGCAGTATAGAAGAAAAACATACGGCAGGTAGCCCATATGGATACTAAGAGAATGAGTGTGTAGATAGGACAGATCATGAGGTGCTTCAATGTTCGTAGTTGGTAACGTGTTATATCACTAAGGGGCCCACATTAGTAAGGGGCTTACCCTACCAAAGAAAGACGCCTTTTCTATACAATTACTCAACACTACTATAGTAAATTACTATAAATTACTATAAAAATAGATTTATACTATCTAGCTATATACTAAGTTCTTTTATATCCCTAAATATAATACTTAGTATATATTAGTAGTACTTAATAGTGCCCTAGTTAATTTATCTACTTCTTTTTTTAAGCTACTCTTTTAGCTTTTATAGCTAGCCTTTGACTTTTCTAAGCTTATAAAGCGCCTTTATAGGTAATATATTATTATCTCTATATCTACTTATATTATTAGTATTAATAAGCTATTTAAAGCTTTATATTCTCTTCTATAAAAGTAGTAGCTAAGTATATAGTAAGCTAGTACCTTTTAATAAGCTAGTTAATAGCTATAATAGTAAAGCTTTATAACTAGTAATAGAGTAAATTCTAGATATATTAAGCCTACTACTAAAGCTAGTCTATTATATATAGCCTTTTAGATATCTACTATCTATAACAGCACAGGCTAGCAAAGGATCTAAATAGGGTAAGAATCAACTTAGAGGTATATAGGAGTATATAGTGAAAATAAAGACTAAGGATTAATTACTACCTAAAGGCCTAGTATAAAAGGATAATAGAAAACTACTAAACTATTAAAGGAGAAAGTCTATCTTATATATCTATAGTTAGAGTCTTTTTAGATAGTATTTAGTCTAGGTTTAAAAGGAATCTCTTAATAATATCTATAATAGTCCTAGATTATTATACTACCCCCCCTCTTAGTAGACTAACGCCTATATTTATTATATTTAGATAGGGAATAGATAGAGCTATTAGGACTATATATTTAGTAGAAACTATCCTAGATAAGACTATATTTTCCTATATAACTAGGCCTCCTTACTCTATAACCTAAGATAGTTCTAAATAGGCTTCTTATAGTAATACTAATTATCTACTACTCCTTTAGAGATATAATTACGTTAGGAGCTTGTATTTATAAGGCTAAAAATAGTTAAATAGCTTATATATTATAGGGCTATTATACTATTATTAATATTTTAG